>BLSH010049313.1:1789763-1820403 GCA_018402905.1 Glandirana rugosa
ATCGTGAAATGGATTGTATATGAAATATATGTGCGAGTCTATCGCGGTGTAGGTTGGAGTGTATGACTAGGATTATTTGATTCATACGAAGATTTAGATAACATCGTGAATGGGAGTTTCATAACCTGACTATACAGTCCAGGAGACAAGAACCCGGGTACTGAGATTGTCGAGACATGAGACCGTGTGTACCGACCCGACTCCTATACCTACGTCTCTGGACACACGTATTTATGGGGTTTGTGTCGTTGTGTATGTCATATGTGGTCTTTTATCTTGTCTGGACAAATTCGTAGTCAGTTCATATAACATTAACCACATATGTACATTCTTCTCCAGTATGCCTCTATATGTATATAAAGTATATGTTAGGTAAAGTGCTAGTATGGTGTGTTAATATAGGCTAGTATTTTTTGGAAAAGTTGTGTCTGAAACCAGTTTTAATAAAGTGCAAAAGTGCTAATGTGTCTTCCTGTGTATTTCAATATTCCATAAACTTAATAGTAAAGGTATATGTAAAATAAAAACTAAATCTGTATGTGCAACTGTGCAATTGCATACACCTTACAACTTCCAAGAAATACCATTGAATCAACCTGAGTCTCATTAGTGGTGAGCTGCTATGTTTAAAAGTTCTGTAGGATTCAAAAGTTCATGTCTTTCCATATGCATAAAATACAGTTCATATATCACAAGTCCCAGGTATCCTTATTTTCTTCGCATAAATGAGTTGATATAATCTTCATACAATATAAAGTGTTCAGTGCTCATAGGTGGTTTCCTGTGCAAACTAATTCATAACACAATTGTGAGGCAGAAGTGTTGGTCACACGTGCTCCCCTTTGGACCCCTCCTTACCAGAGGGCATTACCCCTGCAGGGGTGAAATGCCTATCTTTATAATCCACTGATGTTCCTCGTTGTGGGGCGTGCATCCGCTCAGATAGCGCCACATCCAACCTCACATACTGATCCTTATAAATCCCCCCTGAGGGAGGGAGTTATTGGAGGGCAGCTGCTGAGTCACTTTCTTAAATCCTAAGCGCGATACCATTCCCCCATTTGTACAAATACCTTAGATGCACGAATAGCAGGAAGACCGTCCACGAGCTGGAACGGACTGGGAGCAAGCTGCCGGTATATATAGGGCAATTCGCGTGCCCGACGTGTGACGTCGCTGGTGCGCGCTCGGACAAGCAGGTATTCCCGCGCACGCGCCAAGGAAATGCCCCACCGCGGAGACCACAATCCCCATACCTCCAAGCGCGTGGGCGATAGGCGCGGGTGAGCCGCAGCAAGAAACATCCACCCAATCGGGGGCCCAGAGATGAGGTCCGCGGGCGGAAGCAAACCAAGGGCACACAGCCGGGAACACCTAGGGCACCGCAAAGAGGCTGCAGCACCCATCCGTATGGATGCACAAGTGTCTCCAGACCGCCCGGAAGCTATGGCCTATAGGCAAGCCATCCCGTTGCATCCCAAATCACTGGGAAGGGGAAAATAGGATTTTTTGACTTACCGTAAAATCCTTTTCTCTGAGTTCGACGGACGCAGCCTCTTAATCTTGACACGTGGGGTATGCACCTTTTACCAGGAGTAGACTAGGCAGAACATAGTTCAGACAAAAAGCAAAGCTAGCCCCTCCCAGGGGGCAGCCCTCACTCTGCATAACCCCCTCCGCCCTGCTAGCACTTCAGTTCGGAACAAGCAGTACAAACTCAGAACACAGAGGGGTGGGTGCTGCGTCCGTCAATGAACTCAGAGAAAAGGATTTTACGGTAAGTCAAAAAATCCTATTTTCTCTTTCGTTCATTGACGGACGCAGCCTCTTAATCTTGACATGTGGGGATGTCCCAAAGCAGTGTCAACCAAAGAGGGGTGGGAAACACAATAACAACTGTACCCAACGGAAACTCTCCGGGAGGCGCCAGACGTGCCTACACCACCGCCTGCAAAACTTTGCGGCAAAACGCAGCATCCGCAGATGCTGACACATCAACTTTGTAAAACTTAGCAAAGGTGTGCACAGAGGTCCAAGTGGCAGCCTTGCACACCTGAGACACCGACGCTTGGTGTCGGAAAGCCCAGGAAGTACTAATCGCCCTGGTGGAATGAGCCGTGACTGGAAAAGGGGGTTCTTGACCCCGAACCTCATACGCACGGGTCACAGTCTGTCTGATCCAACGAGAGATAGTGGCCGACGAGGCCACCAGCCCCTTGCGCGGTCCATCCGCCACCACAAACAGTGCGTCCGACCTCCGGAAGGAGGCCGTGGCCGTCAAATACACCCGCAGAGCCCTAACCACATCCAAGGAGTGCAAAGCAACCTCCCTAGGATGTGATGGGCACGGACACAAAGAAGGAAGGACAATTTCCTCATTAATGTGAAAAGAAGAAACCACCTTCGGTAGAAACTAAGGAGATGGGCGCAGCACCGCATTGTCCTTATGCAAGACCAAGTAGGGAGACCTACAAGACAAAGCTGCCAACTCAGACACCCGCCTGGCGGATGTGATGGACATCAAGAAGGCCACCCTTCTGCGAGAGCAACTGCAAAGAAATGTCTCTGATCTTTTCATATGGCGGCTTCTGCAGTACTGAAAGTATTAGGTTCAGATCCCACGGCGCCAGGGGCGACCGCACCTGAGGGGCCACATGACGTACCCCCTGTACAAACGTACGAATCAAAGAGTGCGTCGCTAACGGACGCTGGAAAAGAATTGCTAGGGCAGAAATCTGCCCCTTGAGGGTACTCAATGCCAGTTTTTGATCCAGGCCTTGCTGAAGAAAGGCCAGCACACGAGCCACTGAAAATGAATGGGGGTTCCACCCCCCTGCCTCGCACCAAGCAATATAAGCCTTCCAGGTGCGGTGATAAATCTTGCGTGACGTGGACTTACATGCCTTAAGCATGGTGGGGATCACTGACTCAGAGACCCCCCTATCCCTCAATACCTGGGACTCAATAGCCAGGCCGTCAAAGCCAGAGAGTGTAAATCAGGGTGCAGGATGGGCCCCTGCAACAGCAGATCTTCGCGTAGCGGAAGCCGCCAGGGAACATCAGTTACCATCCGCACCACGTCAGCGTACCAAGGACGCCGAGGCCAATCCGGAGCCACCAGGATAGCCGGAATCCCCTCCACTTCTATCCTGCGCAGCAGGTGCGGAAGAAGCTTGAGAGGAGGGAAGGCGTAAAGGAGCCGGTACCGAGACCAAGGAGCCACAAGGGCATCCACGGCGTCCGCCAAAGGATCCCTTGCTCTGCATACAAAGGGCCGCACCTTGCGATTGAACCGGGACGCTAGCAGGTCCACATCCGGCGTGCCCCACCTCTGGCAAATCTGACGGAACACTTCTGGATGCAGTGACCACTCTCCCTGATCCAGAGTCTGGCGACTGAGAAAGTCCACCTGCCAATTTTCTACGCCCGGAATGTAAACGGTGGAGATTGCTGGCACGTGGAGCTCTGCCCACCTCAGAATGTGGGCCGCTTCCGCAGCTGCTGCCAAGCTCTTTGTTCCGCCCTGATGGTTTACATACGCCACCGCTGTGGCGTTGTCCAACTGCACCCGAACCGGTCGACCGTGCAACCTCCTCGGCCAATGGGAGAGGCAGAGCCTGATCGCCCGCAGTCCCAGCATATTCTCCTCCGATGACCATTGGCCCTGGGCAGATAACCGCCCCAGAACTCCTCCCCAGCCCGCTAGGCTGGCGTCCGTCGTGACAATTGACCATTCCAGGGGAAGGAACTACTTCCCCAAACTCAATGCCGGGGCCCGTAGCCACCAGACAAGAGCCCCCCTGGTCTAATGATCCAACCTGATCACCCAATCCAGAGACAATGGAGACTTGTCCCACTGCAGCAGAATCGCCCGCTGCAGGAGCCGGGTGTGACTCTGGGCATACGGTACGGCCTTAAAGGCCGACACCATGAGCCCCAACACCGCATGCTAAAAAGTAAGGAAGACCACCGCCGTGACAGCAGAGCCCATACCGCAGTCTGCAGTGTCAGCAACTTGGCCGGAGGCAAGAACACTCTCCCCTGCTCTGTTTCCAGTATCAGGCCCAGATATTCTAGGCAGCGCGATGGAACCAGCGTCAACTTCTGAAGGTTGATCAACCAGCCAAAGTCCCGCAGGGAGGCCAGGGTGATAGAGATCTTGTCCTCCAGGGCAGGAGCCGACTCCGCCCTCAGGAGCAGATCATCTAGATATGCGGCAGAGCCACGCCCTGACGTCACCACGCCCCACGTGTTCCCGGAAGGACGGGTGTATCGCGATTTTTCCGGCTTCTATCTCTTTTAACACGCTGATTATTTGGATGTTTGTGAGTACCCTGTTTTCCTATTTTTAATAAAAATTGGCCATACGGTATTATACTATGTGGATTCTTCTTATTGTCCTTAACTGCTGTTAATGGGAGTTGAGAGGTTGAAATACTGAGAGATCTGGGAAACTGAGGTCTGTCACTCTAGGAGGAGTCTACCACTACGGTGCTAATAGACACCCCGCAAAGAGTTATATCTGCTGGCGTCTATGACCCTTACTAGAGATAGTGGGTCCAGAAAACCTGGTACGGGTACCCTATCTTACCCCCTTTCCTCACTGGAGGTGATGTAGATGATTTGGTGGTGGATGATTCAAGAAACCAACCGGAACTTTTGGTGTCTCCTCTCCCAGCTTTTGAACTTCCTAAATTCCTCTTTCCCTTTTTGGCTATGGGGAATCTCCATTTTACAGCTTAAGAGACTGCCTTGAATATATATTGACTATTGGCTGCTGATGAACTAATACTTTCATTACACTTTGATATACACGTTTGCACTTTATTTAGTTGAACACCTGTTAAGTGGTGATTGCATGTATGCATTATTCTATATTTATTTGTTTGATTATGTGGGTTTGTAACGTAACCCCTCTTTTTGCACTTTATATATATGTTTTAAAGGTATGCACTTTATTTTTAGCGCGACACAGCTAGATTAATTTAGATATGCCACCACAGCAATGCCCCTCTGCCTCAGCAAAGCCAGCACCGGAGCCAACAGCTTGATGAAGACTCGTGGAGCGGAGGCTAGGCCGAAGGGGAGAGCCAAAAATTGGTAGTGGAGGTCCCCCACCGCAAAACGCAGGAAACGCTGATGCCGAACACAAATGGGAACGTGGAGGTATGCGTCCCTGATGTCCAGAGAAGCCAGGAAATATCCCTGGCGCAGCGCGGCACCGACAGAACGGATTGACTCCATCCTGAATTTGCGCGCCCTCACAAAGTGATTGAGCGCCTTTAGGTCCAGAACCAGCCTGACTCCATCCTTCTTTGGAACCACAAAGAGGTTGGCATAAAACCCACGGAACCGTTCCGCAGGACGGACCGGACTTGCTCGAACAGAGCCTGCACAGCCCCAAACAGAGCTTGCCGACGCCCCGGAGGGAGTCTCAGATTTGAGAGGAAGAACCTGTCCGGGGGCAGGGTACAGAACTCTATCTTGTACACGGACGACACCACCTCTCATACTCAAAAATCCGAGATGCGGGCGGTCCACTGGGCCGCGAACCCCAGAAGCAGACCCCCCACCCGAGCGTCGGGCGGGGGCAACCCATCATGCGGAGGTGGGCTTCTCCTCCGCCTTCCCGGACTGGCTCTGCCAGGAACGCTTCTGGTTCCCTGCGGCAGCCTTGCCAGACCGAGGACCCGCGCCCTGCGTAGAGAAAGAGGGACCCTGGTTTTCGGCGTTGCTCCCGCCGATTGGGTTCCGGAAGAAAGGTACTCTTCCCCCCTGTGAAATCCTTAATGATCTCATCTAGGGAAGCCCCAAACAGCCGACCGCGCTGAAACAGCAGGTCCGTGAGACCTTTCTTCTAAAGGTCTAATGATGACCGTAAAAACTGCCAGTTTTGACAGCATGGGAACTACGTCCAAGGCCGCATCGCAGAGGTACCTGAGACCCTGCGCCAGCTAGTCAGCCAGCTGCACCGACTCCGAAGGAACCACGAGGTCCCCCAAATCCTTGTGCAACACTGTAGCCCCCTCCGTGAGCGACTGCGCCACCATTGCTGACGCCAGTACCGGACACATGGCCATCCCCCGCCACCAGGAACATAGCCTTGGACACCACCTCCGTCCGCCTGTCGGCTGGATTTTTAAAAGATGGAGAACCCTCCATAGGGATAGTGGTAGCCTTGTTCAGGCAGACCACGGGCGGGTCTAACACGGGGGACACCCACTTTTGCAACAAGCTATCTTGAAAGGGATAGCGTACAGAAAAGCGTTTTGGTAATGCGAACTAATTCTGAGAACGCTGCCATTCCTTATAGACAAACTGATCAAAATATGGCACATAAGCGAAAACCTTAGGAGCCCGAGCCGGCCTGTGGGACCCAAAGGTGTGAGCCACCTCCTGCGACGTCCCAGCCTGGCCCAAACGCAGCGTCTCGTGGACGGCAGCCACCAGGGATCCCACCAATGCCTTTTCCCGCGCTACAGTGGCCCTCTGCTCCTCCTCGCCATCAGAAGGGTCCAATTTCCCATCTGACAGATCCACAGGGGTCCCTGTGACCACATAGTCCCCTTTCGGCTCCGAATCCTCCTCAGAGGATGGGGGAGGGGGTGGACACTTCTTCGCCACCCCCCTACCACGGACCGGTTCCACCCGGGCAAGAAATTCTTCCAGAATTGAAGTTAGATTATCTAGTGGGACTACAGGTTCCAGCGCCGCCGAAGCTTCAGCGGAGACTTCCGGGGCAGACACCCCCAGTTCAGCCGCCATTGCTCCACCCCCCCGGGACACTTGTGAGGCCTACAGGCCGAAAACCTGCCACAATGCCACCCCTCAGCTGCCCCTGCACAGCGGCCCGGAAATACACAGGAGGACCCGCACCGCGCCACCACCAGCACTCCAGGGAGAAGCCAGCTATACTTGCTGAACATCTGCACTCCTTCCGTTTCTGCCTCCACTACTGCTGTTGCTGCTGCTCAGATCCCACCACATGTGCCGACCGCGCCGACCAGAAGGAGGCAACGGCGCCAAAGCACATGCTTTTGCCCATCAGGAGACCAACCAAAAGTGGCCGCCGAGCGGTCACTAGAGGCCAAAACCGCCACAACCCGACAAAATGGCAGCGAGAGGGGGAAAGCGTACTCACCCTTCCAGACGGGTGCAGCGGGTAGCCACCCAAGACAGACCTGCCGCCCCTACATGTGGGAAGGGAGCTGCCGGCCATG
The DNA here is from genome assembly GCA_018402905.1 of Glandirana rugosa. Classification (NCBI taxonomy): domain Eukaryota; kingdom Metazoa; phylum Chordata; class Amphibia; order Anura; family Ranidae; genus Glandirana; species Glandirana rugosa. Next base: position 1,796,984 of record BLSH010049313.1, read on the forward strand.
CGACACCTCGACGCAAGCCGCAGCCCGGTCACTCAGTGCGCTGGCGGGACGTTTAACTCGCCGGCCGCCCCGCCCTGAACGGGGCCCGATGCGGCCGACCCCGCAAGCAGCTAAGGGACGGCCCGCATCAGTTGGCCGCGCTGGGGAGACTACCTGGACCTAAGTATCTCCAGCCTGTCACCCAGCCGGCTGCTTGATTGCATTCTTCATCAGATAGCTTGAGCAAAAACAAAAACACTGGGGAACCGCAGATCCCAGCAGGGAGCCAGGTGCTCCTCCTTGCACTAGGCAGATAAAACTGGAGTGCTAGCAGGGCGGAGTGGGTTATGCAGAGTGAGGACTGCCCCCTGGGAGGGGCTAGCTTTGCTTTTTGTCTGAACTATGTTCTGCCTAGTCTACTCCTGGTAAAAGGTGCATACCCACATGTCAAGATTAAGAGGCTGCGTCTGTCAACGAACGAAAGAGAAATATAAAATATGCATTAGTCACAATCAAAATGGAATGCAGAAAATAAAGTACAAATATAAATATAAACACAATTATACATGAAATCAATGTGTAATCATAATCAAATAAAGGGTCAAATGCAACAATAATTATTGTTATAGCCTCAGCAACTTGGCCGTGCCCACACCTCCCTGACGGGATCGGCCGTAGCTTCCGGGCGGTCTGGGGACACTTGTGCATCCATACGGATGGGTGCTGCAGCCTCTTTGCGGTGCCCTAGGTGTTCCCGGCTGTGTGCCCTTGGTTTGCTTCCGCCCGCTGACCTCGTCCCGCTGTGGGGCATTTCCTTGGTGCATGCGTGGGAATACCTGCTTGTCCGAATGGGAATCACATGCTGGATGTTTGTCTGCATGTGTTACTTTTTACAACCTTTCCAGCCTTGGCTTTGTCCCCTTATCTTCTGTTAGAAGAGAGTTTTTCTCTCATGTCTGGCACATGTGCCAGTGTTATAGATGTCTGCTATTAGTTCTGAATGCGTTCATTTACGCTTTTTATTTCGGTGTGACTTTATACTACTATACTCTTAGTGTCTGTATAGCCATTCCCATTATTTATAAAAACTTGTCAGTAAATGATTTACATATTTTTTTTTCTCAGTGTCAAATTCATATTTTATATAATATGTTGGGGTTACTCCTTATTATGGCCTTTATTTATTTTCAGTATCTACTACATATACCGCCATTTTGGTAAGGAAGATTTTCCCTGCATCTTCCAAGTCTGCTCTTTGATATGAGCTGGCCACTTGTAAGTCCACAAACTATATATAAAAAAAATATTATTTATTTTTCTTCTTTTAATTCACACAACATTTCTCTATATCTTTACATTAGCCGATGTGATTTGCGGCAATTTGTGGATGCACAGTGTCCCCCCTCCCGGTGTGACGCGTGGCATTGGGCGAGCTGCCTGATGTTTGGGGTCCAGGCGGAGGTCTGAACTGGTTGAGGTGAATGCTTGTGTCTCACTTTGGGTTGGGGACCTTTTGTATGCATTTTTCACAACATGATGCATTTATATATATATTTTTAATTATTTTTACTGTATGTATAAAAATTGTTTCTGTTTATTAGATATCTAACGCTTGGTCTGTTAAAGTCCCTGAGGAAGCCTAATTTAGGCGAAACATGTGGGACATCAATATACGCCCATGATCGTTACAATCAGTGCTGTACCCTACCCCAACACTAGCGTCTGTAAATTCTTTTATGCTATTTTTGTAATCTTGTATTCATCGAGTACTTGAGTACTTTTTATCTCAATATATAAAATAAAAGTTGTTTTTATTCTATTTACTCACTTGACATCAATCCTTGTTACTGCACCGCTATAATCCCGAGTTTTCCCATTCCCTTCTTTTCCTACCCCCCTTCCCTTTTCCCCTTTTCCCAGTTCCCTCCACTCTCCCTATTTGTTCTGTTCAACAATAATATCTGACAGATGTGTGATAAATTTTGAAACAATCTGCAATGCGCAGGCCAGGTTGGGAGGGACAATCGGGGCAATAGAAACTCCTATCTCTTCTAATTCCTCTTTTGCTGCAAATACGACATTTCCTCTATTTTTTCTTCCAGATTCTGTGGGGGGGATGTTGTAGGGAAAATGTTGCTCATGAAGCTGGCTCACACTATCAGAGCGAATGATTTCTGGTACAGATCCTTGTTTGTAAATGAGGGCAATGAGAAGATCTTCAATATATTTGAGGTAGGTGTTGGATGGGTCTTGGGATGCTTTTTGGAAGCAGACAAAGGAATTGTACAGGGCCATATGAAAAAGTTGAAACGCCATCTTTTTGTACCAAAAACGGGACTTTCTGTTTGACATATAGGGCTGCATCATCTGGAAATTTAAATGTACCCCCCATGAACATGTTATAGTCCTGGACACATTGAGGCTTTAAAACGGTGCCGCGTCGTCTCTGAACCTCCACCACGGTGTCATTGTGTATGGTAGAGAAGATGTGAACCTCTTTCTTGTCCCTCCACTTCATCGCCGACACTTCCTTGTTTCTCATAAAGGCATACTCTCCTTTGTTTAGTTGTTGCGTCAATAAATTTTGTGGGAATCCCTTCTGGTTTTTTTTTTTGAAGGTGCCGCAGGCCAGGGTGTCTTTGCTGTAAAGGTGGCGAAATAGGGGTAGGCTGGTATAATAATTATCAATGTATAAATGGTAGCCTTTTCCAAACAGGGGGTATGCCAGCTCCCAGACAATCTTCACACTGGTTCCAATATATGTGGGGCAATCACGGGGCTAGAGCTGGGAGTCTTTTTCTTCGTAAATTCTGAATAAGTATACATAGCCGGTGGCTCGCTCACACAATTTATACATTTTTATCCCATACCTGGCTCTCTTGTTTGGTATGTACTGCTTGAACTGCAGCCAGCCAGTAAAATGTACGAGGGACTCGTCCACACATATATTTTTATCGGGGATTAAGACTTCTGCAAATTTCTGTGAAAATTAATTGATTAGGGGCCGTGTTTTGTAGAGTTTGTCGTGGTTGGGGTGACTTCGGGGAGGGCACTGCGCATTGTCATTGAAATGCAGGAAACGCATTATTGTATCTTAGAGTGTCCTGGACATAACTGCTGAGAATATTGGCATATGGTGGATGGGGTTGGTGGACCAATAGGAATGATGTTAGTTTTTCTTTGTAAGCCCCGTATTAATAGCAAGGCTCAAAAATATTTTGAATTTGTCTAGCGTGAAACAACGCCAATTAAATAAACCGGCATAGGAGGAATTGGGGTTGGCTGCAATGAATTGTTCTGCATACACGTTTGTCTGGTCCACAATGCTCTGCAGCAAATCCTCAGGGAAAAATAAAGAGAAATATTCATATTGGGTAAAATTTGTGGTGTCAGGCTGCACACCTGGCTGCGATGTGAAGGGGTGAATTCTAGCGGACCCCGAGTTGGCAGGAAACCATAAGGGGTTTGCCAGGGCTTCGGGAAGGTAGGACAGGCTTCTTTGGGCAGGGCATCCAGTTCCATTGCTAGTTCCAGGCTCCACTTCCTGGGGTCTGGCGCTTCTGGTGGAAGTAGTACTGGGCTCCACTTCCTGGGGTCTGGCGCTGCTGGTGGAAGGCAGGTCTTCAGATATTGGGCCTGATCTTTTAATTCTTTTTGGAGAGGGGGCGGTTTCCTCCTCTGACTCTGTCTACAATCCGCTATACTCCACTGGATCGTATTCCGAACCAGAATCGAATGATGGGAGCTCCCCGCTGCTCTCATCATCCGACATAGCGAGGATCTCATATGCCTCCTCAGGTGTGTACACTCTCTCAGACATGATGGCGGGCCAGTGTGATGTTATTTATGAGAATACTGTTATCGGGCCTGTGACCTGGGCTGTGACTGACGGGCTGTGACAGATGCTGATGGGCTGTTACTGATGGGCTGTGACAGATTCTGACAGGCTGACAGGCTGATGGGCTGTTACAGATGCTGACGGGCTGTGACAGATGCTGATGGCTAATGGGCTGTGACAGAGGGGCTGTAACAGATCCTGATGGCTGTAACAGATCCTGACAGCTGTAACAGATCCTGACGGGCTGTAACAGATCCCGATGGCTGTAACAGATACTGACGGGCTGTAACAGATCCTGACGGGCTGTAAAAGATCCTGACGGGCTGTAACAGATCCTGATGGGCTGTGACAGATCCTTACGGGCTGTGACAGATCCTGATGGGCTGTGACAGATCCTGACGGGCTGTGACAGTTCCTGACGGGCTGGGTGACAGCACTGGTTACAGGTTCTCTTTATGGGGGGGGGGGGTGTGTGCTGTGTTGGTGTACACGTACAGTAAACTCACTGTTACTCACTGATCTCTCCTCACACAATCGGTGTGAGGAGAAGCAGAGATCAGATAGCAACTGACAGGGCTGTGTTTACATTTGTGACCGGCTGTGATTGGACACAGCCGGTCATGTGGTAAACAGCCAATTTAATTGGCTGTTTACCTTGATCGGGGAAGCGCTGTGTCCAAGGGACACCCGCTCCCCCCGATCGCCGACATGCACTCCTCCGGGGGCAGGCTTCATGCGCGCCTCTGCACCTGATTCTTCTGAAGTGACTGGCTGTGTTTTGACACAGCTGATCACGTGGTAAACAGCCGATTTTACCCTGGGCGCGTGGTACACTGTTATCCTGAGGATGTCATATGACGCCCAGTCAGGATAACTCAGCCACTTCCCGGCCGTCATTCTGTATACGGCGGTCGGGAAGTGGTTAAGGAAGAATCCAGGCCTTTTTTTAAAGCAATCTACTGTGCTGGCCAAAACCACCTCTGGAGGGAGTCTATTCCACATTTTCACAGCTCTAACTGTGAAGAAACCTTTCCGTATTTGGAGATTAAATCTTTTTTCCTCTAGACATAAAGAGTGCCCCCTTGTCCTTTGTGATGACCTTAAAGTAAATAACTCAATACCAAGTTCACTATATGGACCACTTATGTATTTGTACATGTTGATCATATCCCCCCTTAATCTCCTCTTCCCAAGAGAGAATAAATTCAGTTCCTCTAATCTTTCCTGATAGCTGAGCTCCTCCATGCCTCTTATTAGTTTGGTTGCCCTTCTCTGCACTTTCTCCAATTCCCCGATATCCATTTTGAGAACTGGTGCCCAAAACTGAACTGCATATTCCAGATAAGGTCTTACTAATGATTTGTACAGGGGCAAAATGATGTCTCTATCTTTGGAGACCTCTCTTAAAACAAGAAAGGATATTGCTTCAGTTTACTTTTAAGCCAGCCAGTACTGGAGTGAGTGGAGGAAGCAGCCCTGGGGTTTTCCCTGAAATGGTACAGAAGGAGAATATGAACACAGTACAGAAAACTTTGCTTACAGCTCCAGACACAGTAATACAGAGAACCATGTTTAACTCACAATGTCTTCAAACCACAGAGCAGATTTCGAGCCCAACACCCTCTTCCCTTGCTTTCACTCAGTGTTACGAAATGAAAGCGTCAGGTTATCAGGCAATCTTCCCCGCTTCCCGTGTTGTCACTTGAGCGGGCGAGCGACACGCTGTGCGCAGCATTATCAGCAATAAACATTTTTATTCAAGGTATTATTTGCGAGATGAAAAGGCTGCAATTGTATCTGCCGGGAGATAAAGGAGTCGCGGCTCTTGGCGGCAGCTGTTTACGGTGATCATGAATAAAGCTCAGGATTTCAAGTGCTTGCGTCTCCATCATCGAACCTGTAATTTGCAGTCTGCTAAAATGGCAAGAGCGCGCGACGAGGGCTCCGGCCGGGACTGGAGAGAAATAGAGCGAAAACAAGGAAAATCGCCACTTTCATAGAGAAAGAGCAGGCGATAGCAATACAGCCTTCCCTTCAGGCTTGCACAGGTTTTACAGGCTCTGTTTCTGTACTGAAAATGCTTACCCTGATTTCACCCTATACTGGGAGCTTCTCACAATGCGAATTAGAAGCTGCAGCAAGTCAGATAGAGCCCGTCTCACTTTCTGGCTGGAGGACCTCCAGCATCTTCTAGCTCTTTTCTCCACAGCCTGACTGTCCCTGGCCCACCCCTTTCATTCATTGGATTATAGTTCTTTCACTAATGGGGGCTCAACATTACATGTTGAGAGCCGGTCACAGTCTCCTGCCATGCAAATTGAATGCGCGGAAACCCGCATCCAATTCGCACTAGTTTGAACACAGCCTCAATCTACATCAATTTGCTCAACAGCATTGCCTGGTGATCCGATTGCTTCCAATTTTGCTGGAAACTTTAACCCTTTGGCCTATTAATTTTACTAGAAACTGCAGTGAGCCAAACTGCTTTACAGCTTTTTATGGTCATGAACCAGCAGAATGAACACCGACCAAACTTACAAAATGTATAGACAAATTATTCATATTTTTTTTCTGCTCTGCTCAACTGGATTCTGTTGTATCCAGAGACTAGCTTTGTGTCAACTTCCACAACAATGGAATTAAATATCTGTTAGAGAATAGTGAGACAAAACTGAAAAGCATGGAGACAAGCAAGTGAGAAACAAGCATAAATAAACCTGATGTTAAAGAAGGTAAAAGAAATATTAGAAATACAGTATACATAATAAATCTTTTAAGTGACAATTCAACGAAATTCCAATAAATAAAAAAGCAAAACAAAAAATAAAATTCACAAAATAAGGAAATATTGAATCTTACCCGCTCAGCACACCAAGAACCAGATTCAGAACGAAAAACGATCCAAAGATGACAAGGCTGACAAAGTACACGCAGGGCAGCTCATATCCCATGGCGTCCTGCATCTAAACACAATCCCAGAGAGTGAATTAAATGAAAGGCAAAAAAGTTGTCAGTCTTAGGCTTCATGCACACAGGATGTTAAAAAAACGTCCTAAAAACGTCAGTAGCTTATCAGTGATTTTTTCAGTTTTTACCAGAGTTATATTACTGGCGTTTTTGCGTGTTTTTAAAGGGCCAGCGTTCTTTTTTTCTCAATTGATCTAAAACATCCAAAAACGTTGGGGATCAACATTTAGCCATGTTTTTGCCCGTTTTTGAGCGTTTGAACGTTTTTAGAGCTGAAAAACGCCTCTCAGAAACCACTGGTCTTGGGTTTTCTTTACAGCTCAAAAACGTCACTGCTAAAAACAGTTGATAACAGTCTATGTGTGCATGAACACATAGGATAACATGATGGGGGTTTATTGACTGTAGAAAAAAACGTCTGCAGCTAAAAACAGCTGCTGTAAAACAGTCAAAAAACGTCCTGTGTGCATGAGGCCTTATACTCAGAGCTTGTTTATATCATAAAGTGAGCATAACAGGGCAGCCAGGTTAGCTTTTTGTGAGGAGTTTTTCTCAACAAGGACAAGTGTCAGGCTGGGTTCACATATAACTGCGAATTGGATGTGTTTTTAAACGCATCCAATTCGCACAATATGTGAATGTGATCGGCTTTCAATTGAGCCGGTTCACCATGTCCAGGACGCCGGGGGGCGGTTCTGAAAAGAGTGCTAAGCGTTTCTGGGTTCGATTCAGGTACGAATTCAGGCAAAAATTTGCACCTGATCCGGTGAACAGAAACGCACCAGACTGCAAACTGCAGGCAGACATGTGTGAACCCAACCTTAATCCTGCAGCTCTCTTGACTCTCCCTACGATGTAAAGTGTCCACTTAACCTCAGATAAAAGGAGGTAGACAGTACAAGGTGCAAGTTAGTTGAGCAGCAGTGCAAGAAAGTTGTTTATAGAAGGAGAGAGCAGAGTGACAAAGAGATGAGCTTATCAACCTGCTGTTTCTCCCTTCCAGTCTATTCACAGGCTATGAGAAGGACAAGACTAGTAAGTGTTATAGGGGCTGTGCTGTATGGAGCTGCATAAATTTCAGGACTGAATAGACAGAAACAAAACTACTTTGGCAGAAAAAACAGCTCTCTTATATGTATTTCATCTGTATATTTAGCTGTTTACCTAGAGTTCAGCTTTGAAAACTTTGGGAATCTTCACCAGATAAAAATTTTAATTTGCAAACAGATCCTGCAAGCAGAGTTGCCTTTCTTAGTGCCATTTTGGCTCTATCCAGCAAAGTCATTCACTCACCCAGTATAGTACGTCTGTCCAGCCCTCCATGGTGATGCATTGGAAGACGGTGAGCATGGCAAATGCAAAGTTGTCAAAATTAGTGATTCCATGCTTGGGCCCGTCCCAGCCAGAATCACAGAGGGTCCCATTGGGACAGTGGCGTCCATTATTGCTTGGGAGGGCACAGGGCGAGGGCTCCTCTTCTGCAGGGACGTCTAAAGGGAGAGAAGTCAACAATAAGTGTGACAGTTCGGCACATTCTCAGTAAAGAGTGTGATGGAGTGATTGTAACTGTGCTGTTTTCTAGTCCCATGAAGTTGTTTAAAAGAAAATGTTATATTTACGATTTTGGGGACCCCCAGTAAACCAAATAGGTCCAAATATCTCTCTTGGACGTTATAGCTCAAGACCTCATGGGTGAGTGCACACCATGGTATCCCCACTTAAAAATGATTGAATACCTAAAATCAACAAAGTCTCAGCAAGCCTGGTTTATTTATTTATTATTGATGGGAGCTTTGAATGCAACATGGGTTGTAGCAGCTGAGGTCAAATCACCAAGGGCATACAGAACAGCATCGCCATCTCTGTAAAGCAGATTTAGTGGAGACAGTGTTTGGAAAGATTAAGACACCTCTAATGATTGGCTGCATCAGCCATGTTTGAGAAGACTCTTGAGCTCTCTTACCCTGGGGTTCATTTACTAAAACTCTCAAGAGTGCTGGTCTTCTCCCAGTAGACACAAGAGGAACACATAGGGGTCAATTTACTAAAACGGGAGAGTGCAGAATCTTGTGGCTATTGTGGCTGCTAGGGGAAGACCAGCCAAAATGTTTTTGTTTAGTTCTTTAGTAAAAAAAATATATATTTATATAGTTTAAAAGTCCACACAGTTAGATTAAGAACTTCATAAAGTCACATAAAGTTGACACACTCTACTAATCCAGTACTAGTATTCTAGTAAGCAGGTCAACCTGCTTAGTATAAAATGGCTTTTAACCATGGAGGGTAAATAACATTATAGCTCAACGGTGCTGGGGTTCTAGGTCTAAATGCTAGCAGGGATAGCCTACATATATTATGCATTTGCATAGGGTTTCCCTAGGTGCTCCAGTGATCCCCCCCCCCCCCCAACACATGCTGGTAGGCTAGTTGGCTTCAACCCATACAGGCTTAGAGCATATAGTACATATGCGTTTAAATGTCTGTGGTAGGGACATCTAGGCTTATGTGTTCTACATGGTAAGGCAGTGTGGAATTTGTATGCGGTCTTTAACCGCTTCACACCCGGAAGGATTTCCCACTGTAGGAGCACTTTTTGCCATTCGGCACTGCGTCACTTTAACTGACAACTGCGCGGTCGTGCGACGCTGTACCCAAACAAAATTTGCGTCCTTTTTTCCCACAAATAAAAAAAAGCTTTCTTTTTGTGGTATTTGATCACCTCTGCATCATTTCTGATCACCGCTATAAACAAAAAAAAGAGCGACAATTTTGCAACAAAAAATAGTATTTGTTACTTTTTGCTAAAATACAAATCCAAAAAAATATGTAAAAAAAAAATCATTTATTCATCGGTTTTGGACGATTTATACTGTTCCTCATATTTTTGGTAAACAAAAAATCACAATCGGCGTTTATTGATTGGTTTGCGCAAAAGTTGCCGCTTTTACAAACCATGAGAATTCATTTCTGGCGTTTTTACCTTTCTATTCTTTTTTACTAGTAATGGCGGCGATGTGCGATTTTTATCGGGACTCTGATATTGGGGCGGACATGTCGGACATTTTTGACACTTTTTTGGGACCTATGACATTTATACAGCGATCAGAAATTTAAATATCTACTGATTACTGTATAAATGTCATTGGCAGTGAAGGGGTTAACCTGCAGGGGGCAGGGAAGGGGTTAACTGTGTTCCCTAGGCGTGTTCTAACTGTGAGGGGGCTGGGTTACCATGGGCATAAGAGATCTAACTGACCCCAGTGACAGGGATCAGTAGATCTCTTACATGCCCAATGACAGAGCAGGGAACCGCCGTGTTTACATCGGCTGTTCCCCGCTCTTTCCCTCTGGCAGGCACATTCCTCCAGAGTGCGGCGGGCACGCACAGATCACCGCTTATATACGGCAATTTGCGGAATAGAACCACTCTGCCGCCATACATATACAGTTTGCGGTCGGTAAGTGGTTAAATTAAAGGTTCAGTTCACTCAAAAGTGATATACCGGTATTACTCATAGCTAGAGTGCTGAGTCAGCACCTTGTTTCTGATTCACCTTGGATACTCCAACAGTAGGAGCTCACTGTGATATATGGCATTTCTGTTTATGTGGTTAGATGCACTTTAATGTTTATGCCCTTAGTTTAGCTCTGCATGCACTAGAGCACAAGTATCACACACATGGCCCATGGGCCGCATCTGGCCCCCCAGGCCATTTCATGTGGCCCTCACACCCAGGGATTTTTTTCAGCCAGAATGTGGTGGAACTCCATTCCGCCACCTCCGGCTCTCACTCATCGCTCACTACTCTCAGGAGGTACTAGAGCCGGGCTGGGTAGGTGAGTTGTAAGGAATCTTTTGGAGGGGAGAGATGAGGGCTGTGGTGGGAGATGAGTGCATAGGTGGAGATGGGAGAGAGTGGTGCAGAGGTCAGGTCTCTAAAAAAAAAAAAAAGACATGGATACATTTACATAGTCTTACAGATACAACCAGCCCTTTGAGAGCAACCATAATGTTGATGCAGCCTGTGATGAAATTGAGCTTGACACCCCTGCACTAGAGGCTTGGTAGTCACTACAGATGTACATTAACCAATAGCAGCATTGCGAATCCATCACCAACATGCCAGCAGTATAAAAGTCTTGTGTTTGTCATGGAATGAGCTCTACTTGAAAGAAAAATGAATTAGCTCTCATCGATCCTCAGGCTAGGAAACGGATATTACGTATTGCGATCCGGCGGCAGCTTTTTTAATAAGCTTAGCAAGGGAAGGAACTGGCTGGTTTGCTCCCAAGACAGCTGGTAATGGGATGTTTATTTTCTCAGAATTCCCCGGTGACTAAATTAATACGTGATCACCTGGAGGCAATCGTTCTGGAGTCCAGTCCCAGCCACAGCTTTGGGACGTATGTTTAGCACACTGGTTATTTATTGTCATAAAATAGCAATGTCCCACAGGATGAGGATGACACTATTTTGCTGCACTAAGTGAAAAAAATATCTCCTGATTTGGTCTTATCTTGTAAGGCAGAAATGATGAATAGCAGATTTACATGTGCTAATGTTTATAATTTGAAAGTGTATCAAAAGTGATGGGAGATCCAAATTTTATCTACTTCAGCTCTCCTACCTGTACACCCCATGGACCAGAGCAATTATTCGATTTCTGTACTTACCTGTAAAATCTATTTACAAGCCAAGTACATCACAGGACACAGAGCAGACTATAAATCATGACCATCTGGGTTATGCGCCACCTATAGGGAAATGCACACTGGCAGAAAAATTAAACAGGAAGTCCTCCTATATAACCCCTCTACTCAGAAAGCTCCTTAGTTTCGTAGCAAGCATCGAACCCCCAAAAAGAGGGGAGTATCTTCTGTGTCCTGTGATGTACTGCAAGAAATGGATTTTACAGGTAAGTACAAAAATCCAATTTTCTTTATCGTACATCACAGGAGTGCAGGATATAAGTCATGACTACCTGGGATGTGCTAAAGCAATGCCTGTGATGATATCACGTGTGAGACGCGCAGGAAGTGACACTGACTCCATCTTGGTAGGGAAGCTACGTAAATGGTTAAGTTTTTTTTTCCCTCCTTCTAACATGGCAGTCTGAAGTAGGACAAAGCTTTTCTTTTACACCCCTTCTCTCCCTGGCCAGATCAACTTCGAAGGGGCCTCTGATTATGGTTTATGGCTGGCCAGGAAGATGCCGATTCGCTTATCTTGAAGAAACATACAACAAACTGATGTGGGACATGCCACTCCGTAAATCACCCCCCAGGAACCCTGACCCTTTCAGTAACTCTGGAACAACATCAGAAGGTAGAAAAACGTACATACAGTCATAACTTCCGTTATACGTATGCTATAGTGATAACACATACATATTTGAATGTAGAATTTTGGCCCGGATAATTCAAGTATAAACATTCACCCCTTGTTACCCAAGGAGGGATAGAACTAGTCTATTCCCTTACCAGGGTCCTAGAAGGTCTCAGAACTCTCATGTTTGGAGTCAGTTGAAAGCTTTATGCAAGCTGAAATGAAATTTCTTACTGGAACATGAGCCAGGCGGTCCAATCGCAAGTTATGGTTTTCATAATCCATGCATGATTATGCTGCATGTCTCGTAACGGTCCTCCCTGGACATTGTCTAAGAGCAAGCCCTCTTATACGAATGGCCAGAAGGGTATGGCTCCACCCCTGGTGATCAAGAGAAAAAAGGACTGTCAAGATCAATGGGCAGTTCTCATCTTACCATCGATGAATCAACATCGGAGAACCAGGAAATCATCTTCGAAACACTGATTAGGCACGGACATTTCAAATGCAGGTATTTTCATTCTGTTCCCTTGCTGTAACTTTGTCTCATTAGCTTGTACTTTTATTTTTCTGTAAATATTTTACTGCACCTAAAACTTGACCTTTTCATTATTAAACCTTATTTTGAAAAGTGTTAATTTTGTCCCTAAAGCTCTTAATGCACATATTAGGAATCTGTTCCTTCGAAGAGCGCTACTGTTTTCAAAACAACGCATCTGAATATATCTGTCTGCGGTGACAGTGTGTGTTACAGGCGTGTTCTTCTAAAATACTGGTATTGCTAACATACCGGTCTTCTGGCTGGCATTCAGAAGTGGTGGCAGTGAAAGGGTTAATTGTTTGAATTAGCCCAGTAACAATCGCTCTTAGACAGTGGCCCCGCAAACTGGGAAATCTTTGTGCTAAAAGCAGCTGAGAGTGGCATTGTTACGTTTGTGACAAGTGCGGTATTAGATCAGGGGGGTCCTCGGTCGCCGGTCGGTGAGGAGGGCAGCGATCTGATGCCCGCGTTCGTCACAATGCCCACGAGGGGAGGGAGACACAGTAGCCACCGTCAGACCCAAAGAACTATTCTACAGCCCGCAAAATGCTGTGGCCAAAGGCAGTATCCTCAGTTGCTTTTAAGTCTATCTGGTAAAACCTTATAAATGTGTGTACCAAAGACCAGGTTGCAGCCTTGCAAACCTGAGCCACTGATGCCTGATGACAGAAAGCCCAAGAGGCTCCCCATAGACCTAGCAGAGTGCACCCTTATCTTCATCTCCACTCCCAATTGGAGAAAAGCCAAAATGAGTTCAATCATGTATTTACAGGGATGAAACTTCCTGGACCCACACCTGGACACATAAGACCTGCAAGTCCTATGTTAAATCTTGCTGGATGAAGGCTTTCTAGACCTCAAGTAGGTATGACTACCAAAGACTCCTCAATCCTTTAGCACCTGTGTTTCAATAGCCAAGCTGTTAAACCCAGCGACTGAAAAGTAGGATGCAATATTGGACCCTGAGACAGAAGGTCTGACCTGGCTGGAAGCGCCCAAGGGCCATCCGCCTTCAAGTTCAAAATGTCGGCATACCATGCCCTCCTTGACCAGGCTGGTGCAATTAAAATCACAGTTGTCCTTTCTTCAAAGATCCTGTGTAGCAGATGCTGAAGAATCTAAACTGGTGGGAAGGCATAAATTAGGGAGAAATGGTCCCATGGTATTGCAAGGGCGTCCACCACAAATGCCCACAGATCCCTCGTATTGGAGACAAACCTATCCAGCTTTGTGTTGAACCTGGACGCTAGTAGATCCACATCTGGTTTGCCCCATCATTGACAAATGACATTAAATACCTCTAGATGAAGAGACCACTCTCCCGGGAGCAATTGTTGACAACTTAGAAAACCCACCTGCCAAATCTCTATACCTGGAAAATATACAGCTGACATGGTTTTTGGTGCATTTTCGAATGCATTCCAGATGCTTTTTCTTCTTCTTTTTTTCACTGTACTGGTGTACTGGTGCATTTTTGATACATTTTTAATGTGTTTCAGTGCATTCCAATGCCTTTTTGATACGTTTTACTACATTCCAGTACAGTCCAGTGCAGGAAAAATGCAGCAAGTTCTACTTTTTTTTGTCTGGAACTGGAAAGGCCTGGAACTGACTGCACTGGGGTGAACTATGTCATTGGAACTCATATAACCTACTTTCCATGCGTTTTTGATGCAGAAATAAATGCACTGGACTGCATGTAGTGTGAACTGGCCCTTAGGGTCCACTATCCTGAACCTGTACAGCACCCTACTGGAAAAACCTTGGCTAGTAAAAGAACTGCACAGGGCTCTGTATCCACAGGGTCCAGAGCCAACAGATCTCATTACAAGCTAACCCCACTAAAAGCAGAGCGCGATCCCCTACCTTCGGAGACTATTTACCAAAGACAACCTCTGGATATGACGCTGAGCATGTGCACTCAACTTCTTTGGTCGACCATGGCGAGGTCTGTTCTGAGTGGAACCTGTTCTGTTAAACTGCTGTATGGTCTTGGCCACCGTGCTTCAGCTCAGTTTTAGGGTCTTGGCAATATTCTTATAGCCTAGGTCATCTTTATGTAGAGCAACAATTCTTTTTTTCAGATCCTCAGAGAGTTCTTTGCCATAAGGTTTCATGTTGAACTTCCAGTGACCAGTATGAGAGAGTGAGAGCAATAACACCAAATTTAACACACCTGCTGCCCATCCACACCTGAGACCTTGTAACACTAACGAATCACATGACACGGGGAGGGAAAATGTCTTATTGGACATTTGCACTTAGGAATGTACTCACTTTTGTTGCTAGCGGTTTGGACATTAATGGCTGCGTTTTGGGTTATTTTGAGGGGAAAGCAAATTTACACTGCTATGGTACACTCACTACTTTACATTGTAGCAAAGTGTTATTTCTCCAGTGTTGTCACAGGAAAAGATATAATAACATATTTACAAAAATGTGAGGGGTGTACTCACTTTTGTGAGATACTGTAAGTATAACATGTTTGTTTTCTTTTGTTTGTTTTTTTAACATCAGCCTTTAATATACCTTTAAGATAACAAAGCAATGCACTAGGAATTTGTTAGGCAATACTGTTCTGCAAAAAAAAAAAAATGTTTTATTCTCTATACAATCTTTACACAAAAATACATAAAAAAGGCCTTTTCTGTTTCAGTTATGCACACTTTCTTGTTATGTGATGCTGAAGTAACAAGGTGAATTAACTTGGTTCTTAAGGCTGAACGTTTATTACCTTAAAGCGATAGTAAAGGTTTGTTTTTAAAAAAAAAAAAAATAACAAACATGTTATACTTACCTCCTTTGTGCAAGGGTTTTGCACAGAGTGGCCCCGATCCTCCTCTTCTGGGGTCCCCCAGCGGCACTCCTGGCTCCTGCTCTTCTCGAGTGCCCCCTCAGGGAAGCGCTTTCCCTGGGGGGCACTCGTGCTGGCAAGCTCCTGTGTCCTGCTGCTGCGTCTATTGACACAGACAGCAGGACTCGGCCCCGCCCCCTGCGTCACTGGACTTGATTGACAGCAGCGAGAGCCAATGGCTCCCCTGCTATCAATCTATGCAATGAGGACTGGAGCTGCTAAGCTTGTCCCCGGCACGGAAACGATCAAGCTCAGGTAAGTAAAAGGGGGGCTCTGGGGGGGAGCTGCAACAGAAACGTTTTTTTTTAACCTTAATGCATAGAATTCATTAAGGTGAAAAACCATGAGGACCATGAGGGTCTACAACACCTTTAATGCATTCCCTGCATTAAGGTAAAAATACTTGTAGCCCCCCCGACCCCCAAATACTTAACCGAGTCCGATCTCGATCCAGAGATGTGCACGAGAGCAGCAGCTCTTGCACATTGGTGCATGCACATAGCCAGAGCCCGCGGACCGGAAGGAAGACAAGTGAAGATGGATGCGACCTCCATCGGTGACGACGAGGGCTTCGTTTGCAGGTAAGTTTAACATAATGTGCTAGCATGTAATGCATACTAGCACATTATGCCTTTACTTTTGCAGGTCAGAAAAAGAAAAAGGTCACTTTACTTCCTCCTTGAGCCAGCCATACATGAATTCAAATTTGTCTGGTTCAGCAGTAATAATTTTTATTGCGTTTTCAAGTGAATGACAAGCTTCAAGTGCACCCACACAGGGAGACAAATCAATTACAAAGTCAAACAAATAGCGTGGCAAGAGAAACATATACTCAATCAGTAATTAACTGCTTGGGAGTCTGGACCAGTTTTGAGGTCATCACAATCCTATAAATATACATATACGTACAGAAACCCAGTTTCATGTACAACCAGCAAAAGTGAAAAGGACTTGTGAAAGATAAGGGGGAATGGAAGTTAAGTAAGGGGAGGAGGGGATCCCGATGGACTCTATTGATCGACTTGTGTAAAACCAGCCTGTCAGTTTTTTTTCGAACCATCAGGCTCTCTGCTGGCAGAATACAATAGCTCAAAGGAAAGGATTCCCCTTTGGATGGGGGAATCTGATCTTTTTTTTTTTCATTCAACCCATAAAAAAAAAAAAAATCATGTATGGCCTGTTTTAGATTGTTTTCATTCAGTTTGTAGGATGAACAACAATTTGTAATAGTGTATGGCCAGCTTTAGGAAAGACTTGTGAAGATTTGTCATGGAGTTAGATTTAAGGTTAAAGTGATACTAAAGGTTTGCTTTTTTTTTTTTCCCCTTAAAATAACAAACATGTTATACTTACCTCCTCTGTGCAATGGTTTTGCACAGAGTGGCCCCGATCCTCCTCTTCTGGGGTCCCTCCGCGGCACTCCTGCCTCCTCCTCCTTCACATCGAGATGGTATCTCAGTTACTGTTCATGAGTTGTCTGTACTGCACAGATGAAGTTTATTTCTCTACAACCCTGGTGCCCAACCTGTGGCTAGAGGCCACATATGTCCGTTTGGAACTTTTTGTGCAGCCCTCAGGGCCCCTACAGACGCTAATCTATGTTTTTCCATTGCCCCGTTATAGCCGTGATCTGTAGCACTCCCATGTAGTGTCGCCAGTGTATGAATGTCTCTTAAGTATGTTCCTAGTCTCCAGCAATTTCCTATATCAGGTTCACAGTCTCTTACAGTCTCCTGCAGCATGTCCACAGTCTCTGGAACATCTCTTACCATGGCTATAGTCTCTGACCATCTCTTGTATCATGCCCACGGTCTCTAAACATTTCTCATGGCAGCCTCTAGCCATCTCTTGTATCATGTCCGCAGTCTCTAACTATCTCTTGGATCATGTCCATAGTATCTGACCAACTCTAATATCATTCCTGCAGTCTCTGATCATTTCTTGTATCATGCTTGCAGTCTCCGATCATCTTTTGTATCATGCACGTAGGCTCCAATTATCTCCAACCATCCCTTTTATCATGTTTTCAGTCTCTAACCTTCTGTTGCATGATGTCTACAGTCTCTGAATATCTCTTGTGTTATATCTGGAGCTTCTGACCATCTCTTGCATCATGTCTGTTGTCATTGACCATCTCTTGCATCATGCCTGCAGTCTCTAACCATCTTCTGCATCATATTCTTAGTCTCTGACCATCTGCTGCATCATGTCCACAGCCTATGATCATCTCCAGTATCATATCTGCAGTATCTGATCATCTTCTGTATTATGTCTGCAGTCCCTGACCATCTCTTCCATTGTGTCTGCAATCTCTGACCATCTTTTGTATCATGTCTGCAGTTTTTGACTATATTCTGCTGTGTGTCTGCTGTCTTTGGTACTGAATGATCAATTGTATGCGCGGCCCTTTTTGACTACCACTACTCTACATCAATGTTGGACTGTGGATGTTTAAGATTGTTTCCAGAATTTTAGTATAGTCATTCTAGCACTAACAGGATTTTTATTTAATTTGCTGCTGTCTGTGTCATTCATTTGGAAAAGAAAGACGACTGGGTCAAGCTCAGTCCCTGGGTTCAAAAGTGTGGAGAAAAGAGAGAGTGATGCTCTTCAGAATGGTTTTAGTTTAGGACAGGACCAAAAAAGTAAGGTTTCTTCAAGTGAAAACTTCAAGGTCACACATTTGATCTACATATAAATTAAATGGTAAATACAATGAAACAATGCATTCATTAATACACTCTGTGACATTATGCGAGGTGCAATAGTGAACGGGCAATATTTGTCGCCTCGCATGCGTTCACTTAGAGTGGACTGGTGAGAGTCTGACTCGGGTTTTGCCAGCCACCGTGGCAGAGCTGGTTCCGGCCCAGAGTTTCTGGTCCACAGCGAAGGATGGCCAAAAGAACAGTGGGTCGGAGTGTTAGCACCATTCTTGACCATTGAACCTCAAAAAGCCTATTTTGATCTGGAACCAGAAAAGGCCCAGGACTATGAGACTCTAAGGGCAGCGATACACGCCTAGGGTATACCATGGCAGTCTGGGCCCAACGGGTGCATCAGTGGACCTACCGCACCGACAAGCCACCCCGCTCGCAGATGTTCGACCTGGTCCACCACACCAGGAAGTGGCTACAGCTGGAAACTTTGCCAGGTCCCCAGATTGTAGAGCACGTGGTCATGGACGCTATCTACGTGCGCTCACTGCTGCTTTGAGGAAATGGGTCAGTCACGGGGACCCCAAAACCGCCAACCAACTCGTGGAGCTCATGGAGAGATACACGGCGGCTGAGGACTTGTTGAATCTATCTGCGCCCCAATTCAGTGTGCCTAGCGGTGAAAGGGCTCCCAGCGGATCCGGTAAGACTGTCCCAATGCTCAAGGGCATCACAAAGAGTAATAATACTGCTGTAATGACTAACGAGACCATGGACACTAGACCTGGAGACTGGCCAAAGAAGCCAGGAAGGTCTTGGGGACCCTTGAGAAGATTGGGTATAGAGCACATACAGTGCCACAGATGCCATGCATTGGGCCATATTGCTGCTAATTGTCCCCTGAATGATGAACCCATGCAATGCGATTATACTTATGTGAATAGACACCTTTCTCTTTTGCACAGGTCGCATATACAGCATCATGTTCATGTCTCATGGAGAAGCAGACGTGTGTGATTTCTATTGATGGGAAACCAGTCACTGCACTGCTTGACTCAGGTAGTGTGGTAATGTTGGTCAAAAGCAATTATATAAATCCTGCAAAGTTACACCCTAGCACTGTCAGGGTCATTTGCATCCATGGAGACACTCGGGACTACCAGACGGCAGTGAGGGTGGTACCTTCACTGCTTCATGAAGCCCTAGTGGGGAGGAATTTTCCCCATTTTTGGAGGTTATGGGAAGGCACAGAGAGTCTGGAGGAAAGAGCTCCCCCTGCTGAGGAAGCACGGGAACTCTCACCAGACCCTTTTTGCCAAATAGAAGGGGAGACTGGTGAAAGGACCGAGGAAGAAGGAGACCCTTTTCCTGTAATGGCTGAGGAGCTGGAGGAGCCGGAAGATAGCTCCCAGCTGGTGGCTAATGACCCAGAAAAATGTCTTTGACCCTGACCATAAGAGTGAACAGAATGTAGTACCTGACTTAGAGGTCCAGAGAGAGGACTTCTGTACAGAGCAATTACAGGATGTCACTCTCCTTAGAGCCAGAGAAAACGTGAAGGTGATGGATGGGGAACCTGTGGACCCTAATTGGGAGGGAGGGGTGTCTTTTCCCTCTTAAAAATAATTTGTGGTATCAGGTGGTAAAACGCAAGGAGGATGAAGTAGAACAGCTAGTGGTTCCCAAACCCTTTCGCAGGATGGTGCTAGATCTGGCCCATGGACATCTGGGTATGGAGAAGACCAGGAAGAGAATAACCCAGAGATTCTTCTGGCCCGGGTTGCATGCAGATGTCAGAGTATTGTGAACCCTGCCCTGAGTGTCAACTCTCTGCGCCCTCCCTCCATTTTCGTAGTCCACTTGTTCCACTGCCCATAATTGAAGTGCCATTCGAAAGAATTGGCATGGATCTCGTAGGACCTGTAGTAAAGTCTGCTCGGGGACACCAGCACATTCTCATAATACAAGATTATGTGACCCGCTATCCTGAAGTCATACCCTTGCGGAACACCTCTGCTAAGACTATCACCAAGGAGTTGGTCCAGGTATTTAGGGATCCCTAAAGAAGTCTTAACGGATCAGGGCACCTCATTTATGTCCCGTGTAACCAAGGAATTGTGCAAGTTGTATAAAATCTCACATCTCCGTACCTCCGTCTACCACCCCCAAACGGATGGACTTGTGGAGAGGTTTAATAAAACGCTCAAAAGCATGTTGAAAAAGGTAGTGGAAAAAGATGGGAGAGATTGGGATATGTTGATGCCGTATCTCATGTTTGCCATATGAGAGGTTCCACACGCATCTACGGGTACTCCCCATTTGAACTCTTGTATGGTAGACATCCACGGGGATTGTTAGATGTCGCCAAAGAAACCATGGGAAGAGGAGGTCACCCCTCATAGGAGCGTCATTGAGCATATTTCCTTGATGCTGGATCGAATCGCAGCGGTCCTGCCCCTGGTACGTGAGCATATGGAGTGAGCCCAAGAGGCTCAGAGAAAGGTTTATAATCAGGGTGCTAAGTCCCGAACTTTCAACCCCAGGATAGACTACTGGTGCTGGTCCCCACTGTTGAAAGTAAATTCCTTGCAAAGTGGCAGGGTCCCTTTGAGATTAAGGAAAGGGTAGGGGAAGTAAACTACAAAGTTTACCAGCCAGAGAAAAGGAAGCCTGAACAAATCTATCATGTTAACATCTTACAATCATGGAAGGACAGAGAGGCTTTGTTGGTCATACCGCCTCCTCAAAAAGATAAGGTACCAATGACACCGGATGTTCCCCTGACGGAATCCTTGACAGTAGCCCAACAACAGGACGTTAAAGAGTTTGTGAACAAAAATAGAGGTGTTTTCTCTCCTTTGCCCGGACTGACCACAGTGATTCAACATGACATAATCACAGAGCTAGGTGTTTGCGTAAATGTGAAACCTTATAGAATACCTGAGGCTAGCCGCGAGGCAGTAGCAAAGGAGATACAGAACATGTTAGAGTTGGATGTGATAGAGGAGTCCCACAGTGACTGCTCAAGTCCCATAGTGCTGGTCCCAAAACCCGATGGCACTATCCGGTTCCGTAACGACTTTAGAAGACTGAATAGCATGTCCAAGATGCGTACCCAATGTCTCAGGTTGACAAACTTGTGGATCGTTTGGGAGGGGCCCGGTAGATAACAACCCTGGACTTAACTAAGGGCTACAGGCAGATACTCCTAACAAAGTTAGCCAAGGAGAAAACGGCCTTTTCTACTCCCGAGGGCTCCTTCTAGTACAAACCAATGCCGTTTGCTCCTGAATCATTCCAGAGGATGATGGACAAGACGTTGAGGCCACATCGCCCCTATGCAGCCACCTACTTGGATGATGTGGTCATCCACAGTCCTGATTGGGAATCCCATTTGCCCCGAGTGCAAGCGGTTGTGGATTCCCTCAGGAAAGCAGGGCTCACAGCCAACCCCAAAAAGTGTGCAATCGGTCTCCAGGAGGCCAGATAACTTGGCCACATTATTGGGCGGGGACTCCTTAAATCGCAGGCCAACAAACTAGAGGCAATCCAGAAGTGGCCCCAAGCCCGAACTAATTAGCAGGTGCGTGCATTCCTGGGGATCACGGGGTACTATAAGCACTTCATACCAGACTTTGTCATCATTGCCGCTCCCCTGACAGACCTGACAAGGGGCAGAGGGTCGGTTATGGTGAAGTGGAGCCCGGAAGCCAAGAAGGCATTTCAGAAGCTAAAGCAAGCCCTGTGTGTACAACCGGTGCTTGTGACCCCGGACTCCACCAAAGAATTTGTGGTGCAGACCGACGCCTCTGAAGTGGGTCTAGGGGCAGTACTGTCCCAGATCAGAGACGGGGAGGAGCACCCGGTTGTATACCTAAGCCGGAAGCTGAACCAGCACAAGAAAAATTATGCCATAGTCGAGAAGGAGGGTCTCGCGATTAAATGAGCCTTGGAGAGCCTAAAGTATTATTTATTGGGCAAGCCTTTTAGACTCGTCACCGACCATGCCCCCCTGAAGTGCATGTGCGACAACAGAGAAAAGAATAGTCGGATGACAAGGTGATGTTTGGCCCTACAGCCCTATAAATTCACAGTGAAACATAGGGTGGGAAAGCTGCAAAACAATGCAGATGCCCTTTCCCAGGTCCACTATATGGGGGTAAAAGTTGCCCAGCCGCAGGGGCTTGGGCAGAGGGGGGAGGGGGGGTATGTGACGTTATGTCAGGTGCGATAGTGGACGGGCGATATTTGTCTCCTCGCATGCGTTCACTTGGAGTGGACTGGTGAGAGTCTGACCCGGGTTTTCCCAGCCACCTTGGCAGAGCTGGTTCCGGCCCGGAGTTTCTGGTCCACCCAAACCCTTCTCCAGCTGCTTGAAATAACCAGGAAGATATTTTAGTGGGGTTCACCCTGTGAGTTAGTATGCTTACACTAAGAGAACTAAGACCTTGAGTTGTTGGTTGCTATAAGGACTGCAAAACGAAAAAGGTATGCGTTTGTTTGAAGGTGTCAGGGACCAGCCAGACATCGTTTGGAGAGGTATCCTGTCTGTATTAGTTTAGCGCCGGACGGCAAGGTTTTGTTTTTGATATTTTTGTTTATTTTATGACCTGCAACCTTTACCAAATAAAACTGGTAATCAGCCAGATTTTAAGAAAGTTTGCCTACAAGCTGCCTTCTTTCCAGGAAAGGTGATCCACGCAAGCAAATCTCCCACAACTCATTCACACAAGTGTTGATTATGAAGAACGAGGCAATGCACACTAAATGCTCCTAGAGCATTTGTGATGTGTCTATTACATATTTTTCTTGTGTTTATGAAACATTGAAAACTCTTCACTAACGCTTGTTTAACCACTTCAGCCCCGGAAGGATTTCCAGCTTTAGGACCGGAGCCCTTTTTGCAATTTGGCACTTCGCCGCTTCAAATGGTAATTGCGCGGTCATGCAATGCAGTAGCCAAACGAAATTTGCGTCCTTTTTTTCCCACAAATAGAGCTTTCTTTTGGTGGTATTTGTTCACCACTGCGCTTTTTAATTTTTGCGATATAAACAAAAATATAACGGAAATTTTGAAAAAAAATGATATTTTCAACTTTATGTTATTACAAAAATACAATAAACTAAATTTTAGTCATAAATTTTTGCCAAAATGCATTCAGCCACATGTCTCGGGTAAAAAAAAAGCCAAATCGCGTATATTTATTGCTTTGCGCAAAAGTTATAGCGTCTACAAACTAGGGTACATTTTCTGGAAT
>BLSH010049313.1:1834879-1858948 GCA_018402905.1 Glandirana rugosa
TCATCTGTGGGGTTCGATAGACGACTCTCCGTACAACTCAGGTACCTTATAAAATATAAAACGGGGTTCAAAGCCCCTTTACTGTTAAACATAAATAAATAAATAAATAAATGTGACTTTACTATATAACGAGTGTGTACGGTATCCATATACACCTTAATGTGGGGTTTTATGTAAGACGACGAAGAGGACTCGTTTACTTTTCAAAATGGGCTCATTTGGGGGGGGGGGGGTTTGTGCTACCTTTACATTTCAGGGCCTCCAAAACCGTGATAGGTACAGAGGAGTAAAATCACCATTTTATGCCCTTAGAAAGCCTGAAGGCAGGGCTTGGTTTTCAGGGTCCTGGACGCTGCTAGGCTCCCAAAAAGTCTCACACATGGGGTATCCCCATACTCAGGAGAAGCAGCAGAATGTATTTTGGGGTGTAATTCCACATATACCTATGGCATGTGTGAGCAATATATCATTTCAGTGTAAATAAATAAATAAATAAATACAAATTGTCATTTCCCCGAAACTTGGGGCAAAATATAAAATATTCCATGGACTCAACATGCCTCTCAGCAGATAGCTTGGGGTGTCTACTTTCCAAAATGGGGTCATTTGTTTGTTTTTTTTGCTATCTGGGCATTTCATGGCCTCCAAAACCTGGATAGGTAGTATGGGGTGAAGGCATAAATTTTCTCCCTTAGAAATCCTGAAGGCGGTGATTGGTTTTCGGGGTCCCGTACACGGATAGACTCACAAAAAGTCTCACACATGGGGTATCCCCGTACTCAAGCGAAGCAGCAGAATGTATTTTGGGGTGTAATTCCACACATACCCATGGCATGGGTGAGCAATATATAATTTCAGTGACAACTTTGTGTAATTTTTTTTTTTTTTTCACTTTTCAATCATTTATGACAAACAAATAATATATTCCATGGACTCAACATGCCTCTCAGAAAATAGCATGGGGTGTCTACTTTCCAAAATGGTGTCATTTGGGGGGGTTTTGAACTGTCCTGGCATTTTATGCCCAACATCACCCACTCTTCTAACCACTTGAACCACCAAGTCTTTTATGACACTTTTTATTTACAGGAAAAAATCCTTTTTCCTGACAGACTCCATGGCAGCATATGTATGGGTTAATCCCGCCTCCTCTCCACTCCTATAGGACCCCACTCACATAAATTTAGGCTCAGAGTGAGAGGACGTGTTCCTTTTTTTTCCTCCTCCTGAAGACCAGAATGATTGAAGTCTTACCTTGGATAAAGTGTCCACGATCGAGGCCTGGTTGTTCGCCAAGTTGTGCCCCAGAAGATGTGTGGCGTCTCCAGCAATTCCCAGCCGTTGGTGGGTCGGTGAAGGACGATAGCTGCAGTCCCATGTAAATCCCCGGCAGTCCTCAGCGGTGAGTGGGGTGAAGAGGGGTGATGGATGCGGTGCCATGTAAAATCTACAGCAGCCCCAACTATGAGCAGGGTGGAGAAAGGTGATGGATGCGGTCCCATGTAAATCTCTGGCAGTCCCCAGCTGTGAGTGGGGTGATGGATGCGGCACCATGTATAATCTCAAGCAGCCCCAGCTATGAGCAGGGTGGAGAAGGGCAATGGATGCGGTCCCATGTAAATCCCTAGCAGTCCCCAGCTGTGAGTGGGGTGAAGAGGGGTGATGGATGTGGCATCATGTGTAATCTCCAGCAACCCCCAGCCAGGAGCGGGGTGGAGAAGGGTGATGGATGCGGTGTCATGTAGAGCTCAAGCCTGGCCATAAGCAGGCAAAGCAGCAGTATGGCCTAATAGCCTAGCTAAGAGGCGGCGGCCATAAACACCCTGAGCCCATGCAGCAACAACGTCCTCTGTATCCAGGCGTAATCGTGGGGGATGCCGTGTGCGGTAATGTACACCTTTCTATTGCATACTCCATGGCAGCAGTTTGTGCGTTTATCTGTTTATCTGTTTTCTTTTCCTGGCTTTAATGTCTTTCAGCCTGTGGTGGCTGGAGCGCACCTGCGTTCCAAGCCGCCGCTCTCCCTAAATGGCCGAGTGTCCCTGGGTTATTCCTACCCAGAGACTCAGCGCAGGTGTGCTGTGGGCAGTAGTGGCATCATTGCAGAGGGAGAAATTCGTTCAACGGTCAGGACTGTTGATATTGAGTTTTTCTCTGTGGACAGCTTGCAGCAGTCTCCAATGCTGTATGCAATCATCACAGGTATATGCTCTGCTATGCAACCTTGTGTGCTGTCTTGGTGTGATTGTATCACCTGTGCAGTTTGGTTATCTGTGCAGTTCACACACCTGATGTATTACTGCTCCCCCTGTGGCCAGCCCTTGTGTAGCAAGTTTGAGAGGGTGTTTAACCCTTTGCTATCACGTCGGCATATAAAGTCTCAAACTGAGGCATCACCATATAGAACCTTTCTTAAGCCTCTTCCAGAGTGAGTGATGCTGTTGCCTATGATTGACTCAAGTCTCAAGATGACATCATTTCATGGGTAACAAGGAATTGTTCTGCTATCTTTTAGAGTACTAACATACATCCTTTAGACATGGGAGAGGTCATGGTGTGGTATCCTGAGTTGGACTCTCAGTAATAACCTTTCTTTTTCAAATAAGTGATCTGACTTTTGCGCTACTTTGATTGACTTGGCAAGTGTAAATCAAATGTGAGCTATGTATAAGATGGCCTTCTCTTTGGTTCTAGGAATCTCTCAGATATTATCATATCTGCAAGCGATAGCTTCCTTCAGGCTTTAGAATGCTTATTCATTCTTTGCCGAAAATAACATGGAAAATGTGCCTCATCTAGGATGATGGTGGCATGGGTTGTCCGGGCCATCCAACGGGCTCAGAGCTGAGGGCTTGGCTCTCTGGAGGTGGTGACCACTCGCTCATCCAGGAGTGTGTCTACATCTCGGGCAGTTTCGCAGCATGTGGCTCCCAATATAGTCCGTAGGGCGGCCTTTCAGCCCTCAATCAATACATTTATGGCTCATTATTATGCAGAGCCTGCTTTGTTATCCTCTGTTTTTTGTGGCTTGAAGGGCCTGTCTGTTGACGGTACGAATTAAAGCCTTTGGTTCAGTATTTTCAGCATTGCCCGCCCATGAGGTGTACGGCTAGTTAAGTCCCATACGTATGCTGCCATGGAGTCTGTCAGGAAAACTGAAAATTTCCTATCAAATACTTACCGTAATTTTCCTTTCCTGATGGACTCCATGGCAGCAGGAGTTCCCACCCTAGTGTCAGGAGTAGGCTAGTTACAGAACACGGCCCCTGGCTCTGAGCCTAAATTTATGGGAGTGGGGTTCTATAGGCGTGGAGAGGAGGCGGGGTTAACCCATACGTATGCTGCCATGGAGTCCATCAGGAAAGGAAAATTACGGTAAGTATTTGATAGGAAATTTTCCGTTTTCTCGAGTCAGCGAAGAGAGCATTTTTCAAAATTTTTTGCAATTCACAAAAAAAAAAGCTACTAAAATACTGTATCCGCTATTTCTTGAAGTGATACAGTATTTAAGTAGTGAAAACTTGTGGTATTTTAACCTGAACGGCTGGTTGTTAAGAAGCTGGGACCCGCCACCACACTTTTTTTTTAACAAGCAGTGAATAGCTGGCTGTTAAGGAGCCAGCACCTGCCTCGTCCTTAACAACCATGACTCAGCTGAATGTACACAAATGAAAAGTCACTTCATTTGTACTCATTTACATGGAGGGGGGTGGGATCTAGGGGCCCTTGTTAAAGGGGGCTTCCAGATTCTAAAAAGTCACCCCCGCACCCCCACAACCCTGGTCCAGTGAGGAGCCCTTGTCCTCATCAACATGGTAACATGATACTTTGGGAGGGGGAGTCCCCCCCCAAAGCATCCCCCCAAATTTTGAGGCCATGTGGCTTGGTATGGTTCAGGAGGGAAGGGGGGTGCTCACTCGTCCCCCCTTTCCTGGCCTGCATGCTCGGATAAGGGTCCGGTATCGATTATGGGATTGACCTCATGCCAAATTTGTTTTTCTGGCTTGATGTTCCCCCAAAACTGACTTGAAAGGCCCGGTGTAGATTGGGGGGGGGGGGGGCACGCTGTTTTTTTTCTTCTTAATGTAATGCCGGCCTGTCTTTGTTAAATGCTGCTATCAGTAAATCTCATGGACAGCAGATGAGTCATGGTTGTTAAGGACGCAGCAGGTTCCGGTTCCTTAACAACCAGCTGAAAGTTCATACATTCCTCTAATTTCACATGCCTGGACCACTACTTATGCATTTATTTATTTTTTATGAGTACAAAATAAATTTTTGCCCTTAAACCCCCTTAATAACCAGAGCAATTTTCAGCTTTCAGTGCTCTCACATTTTGAATGATAATTACTCAGTCATGCTACAGTGTACCCAAATGAAATTTTTGTCCTTTTTTCACACAAATAGAGCTTTCTTTTGGGGGTATTTAATTACCACTGGGGTTTTTATTTTGTGCACTATAAATGAAAAAAGACCGTACATTTTGTATAAAAAAAAAAAAAAGCATTTTTCTTTGTTTCTGTTATAAAATTTTGCAAAATACAAGTCTACAAGCTATGGTGCCAATCATTGAAAATTGATCACACCTGATGTACTGACGTAATATCGAATTTCTTGAGACACTAAGTTCTGGTTCACACAGTGAACTGACAAGTCACGCTCCATGCATTGATTTCTATACAGAAGTCGTTTACAAGCAACGCTGAAGTCGCGCTGTACGGGGCGGCTTCAAAGTCGGACGAGAATCAAACGACTTTGAAGCCTCCCCTGTGTGAACCGGCACTAACAAGCCAGGAAAGTACAAATACCCCCCAAATTATCCCTTTTTGGAAAGTAGACATTCCAAGAGGCATGGTGAAATTTCTGAAGTAGTAATTTTTTACCACAATTCTTTGCAAAATGAAGATTTTTTTTCTTTTTTTTCACAAACTTGTCATATTAACAGGTTATTTCTCACACACAGCATATCCATATCACAAATTACACCCCAAAACATATTCTACTACTCCTCCTGACTATAATGATACCCCATCTGAGAGACTTTTACACAACCTGACCACATACAGAGGCCCAACATGCAGGGAGCACCATCAGGCGTTCTAGGGATATAAATTACACATGTAATATCTTGACTGCCTCTTGCACCTTTTAAAGGTCCTGAAGCACCAGGACAAAGGAAACGCCCAAAATATTCCCCATTTTGGAAAGTAAATACCCCAATGTATATATTCTAGGAGGCATGATGAGTCTTTTGAGCATGTCATTTTTTTCCACAAGTTTTTGGAAAATGTGGAAAAAAAAGAAAACACATTTTTTTTTACACCAAGTTGTCCACGTATACATATGTACATAGCAAAAATGACACCCCAAAATACATTCTGCTACTCCTCCCGAGTATGGCGATACCACATGTGTGAGACTTTTACCCATCCTGGCCACATACAGAAGCCTAACATACAGGGAGCACCGTCAGATGTTCTAGGGGCATAAATTTCAAATCGAATTTGACTACCTATTACACATTTGTGAGACACTGTAGTGGCACTGATGGGCACTGTAGTGGCATGGATGTGGCACAGATGAGAACTGATGTGGCATGGATGTGCATGAATGAGGCATAAATGAGCCATTGATGGGGATGGATAATCATGAATGAACCATGGATGGGGATGGATGAGCCGTGCATGGGGATGGATGAGCCATGGATGAGCATAAATGAGCCATGGATGGGGATGGATGAGCATGAATGAGCCATGGATGGGGATGGCTGAGCCATGAATGTGGATGGATGAGCCATGGATGGGGATGGATGAGCATGGATAGGGATAGCTGACTATGGATGGGGATGGCTGAGTATGGATGGGGATGGCTGAGTATGGATGGGGATGGCTGAGTATGGATGGGGATGGCTGAGTATGGATGGGGATGGCTGAGTATGGATGAGGATGGCTGAGTATGGATGAGGATGGCTGAGTATGGATGGGATGGCTGAATATGGATGAGGATGGCTGAGTATGGATGAGGATGGCTGCGCATGGATGGGGATGGCTGAGCATGGATGGGGATGGGGATGGCTGAGCATGGATGGGATGGGTGAGCATGGGTGGCTGAGTATAGTTGGCTAAGCATGGATGGCTGAGTATCGATTACTAAGTATGGATGGCTGAGCACGGATGCATGGATAAGTGCAGGAACTGGCACAAAGCAGCGCTGTGGGCACTACAGATCCTGGCCACAGCACTGCGCACCCGATCTCTCCCCTTGCACTGTACCTGTCTCATTACCTGTTGTGCCTCCAGGAAATCTCCCCAGTAGAATACAAACAGCAAAAATGAATAAATAAATAAAACTAGCTAAACTAAAAAATTCTAACATTTCCTTACTCCATTCAAAACTAAGATTCACCTTTGTTGACCAGGAAGTAGCAGGTTTTATGCATCTTGCCCATGAACAGCTCCAGCCCGATAATGGCGTAAATGATAATGACGAACAGCACCAACAGGGCGATGTGCAGCAGCGGCACCATGGCCTTAATGATAGAATTCAGCACCACCTGTAAACCTGTAGACACAACACATATGTCAGCCTGACTTTCAAAACCACAAAATTGTATTGTATGCAAACAAAAGTTATCCATTTAAAATTCCACTGGATTATATACACCCCCCTTTAGGTGAGGACCGTGCGCCTATCGCAAGTTTTTTATCCCAATTTTATATGTATTGCCGGCTATACAATTTTTGTATGTTTTCCTGTATATTCACCTATTTTTAATAAAAGTGGTGAATTTATTGCACCAAGTGGGGTGTCTATTTTTTCTCCACATATTTTTCTCGGGAGGGACTCAAGATCTTGCTTGCCGGATCGATTGGACTGGAGGAGTCGAGCCTAGTGTTATTTGGTATCGCTGATCCTGGAGGTTGAGGACACCTACCCGGAGCATCCAGTGGAGAGTACTGCTTACCCCCGGTGGTTGGAGACCACATAAGTCTGACTGACCCCCCGGTCGTACGATCGTGAGGGTCCAACATCTCTGGTAAGAGTTCACCCTGCTACCTGATTGGATTAAGTTTTGCCTTTAATTTGAGTCACAGTGTTAAGTTAGGATGAACTTTGGTTTTGTGCATATTTTCCACTTTTTTTGAATGATTTCTATTACTTTTGGACATTTGTCATGTTTCATGGAGTAAAGCAGTGATGGACTTATGAACTTTTTTGATAACACTAATTTATGGTATTTTAATATTGTTTTTTGTACTATTTGATTTTGCACATTTTTTAGCGCTACACTTTTTGTTTATTTCTTACTTCTAGCATTACATGGTCTAATACAGTGTATGCTGCTCTTCTATCCCCTTTTGCGCATTAATCCCTCCTTTTTGTGTTTAATATGGGAGTTGCCATCCTTCTCCTCTGGATTTAACTCTGCGTTTCTGGGAGGACTTTCCACACGAGATTGAATGTATCTGTGGGATTTCGTGCCCATTTATATGGTTAGGTGCCAATGCTAGACAAGGAGACATGCCTCACAATCAGGGCTGGATTTAGGGTGGTGCTGTTGTGCCCCCCCCCCACCCCCCCAGGACCAATGACGTTATTATCAGAAAGTGGTGGGGCCCGGGGGCAGTGCAGCTTCAGCAATGATGAGTTGGTGTGACTGTCCCTATCCTCCGCACCACATCATTCTTTTCTGTGGTGAGGAGGGGCAGACCAGGACAGATGGAGTAATTTGTCGCTATGGCGCTGGCAGCGAGCTGTCCCCCCCCCCCCATGCACCATGGAAATGGATGATGTGGACCCAGAACAGGGATTCAAAAGAGGATGGAAGGGGGGACTAAGGACTGTGAAGGGGGCTGACTCTAACGTGATGAGGGCTGACCCTGATGTGTTAGGGGCTTACCCTGATGTGATGAGTGCAGGCACTGAATTGATTGGGGGCTGACTGTGTTGTGATGGGGCCTGACTCTAATGTGATGGGGGATGATTGATGTGATGGGGGCTGACTCTAATGTGAAGGGGAGAACTCTGCCGTTGGGGGCTGAATGTGATGTAATGGGGGGCTCTGATGTTATGGTGGAACTCTGATCTGAAGGGGAGACTTTAATGTGATGGGGGATTCTGATGTTAAGGGGGGTGATTCACGTGAAGGGGAACGAGATTGGATGGGAGGACTCTCTTGTGAATGGATCTGTCCCTGATGTAATTGGTGGACTGTGATGTGATAGGAAGACACTGATGTCGGGGGGGGGGGGGGCTCTGATGTGAGGAGGGGCACTCTAATGTGAAGGGGACTGACTCTGACCTAATGTTTGGCCTGTGATGCGAAGGGGGCTGACTCTGATGTGATGGGGGACTCCCACATGTGGTGCCAAGGAGAGGGTGACTTCATCCTCCAGTGCAGATATCAGTGTCCCTTCAGCCTAAATGCAGTTAAGGTCTAGGGTGCCTTGTGATTTTGCACACTTTTAAAGGGTGCTGTGACTAATAAAAGCTTTAGAAACAATGGCCTAATACATGCACTTTTCGTTGCAGCCCTGTAGAAATGCAGGGAGCTAACATTCCCTTTTCACTCTTGCACATCCTCTGCACTACCCAGAAGCAATGTCAGACATTATTTCAGGGTCATGACTTGTGGTACAGAAGTGCACTGAGTTATCAGGGAATAAGGGTTCCTTCCATCTCTGGCACACTCACACACAGCCAGTGCCAGTGGGGAGAGCTATCCGGAGAGACAGAAAAACAGGGAGAGCTACCTAATGAGGGTAAAATGAAAGTCTGTTTATGATATACCCCCCTGACTGTATTTACTGCACCCCAAGATTTGACAGGCTAGATCCGACCCTGGTCATAATTGGCATTCCAATTCATCCCAAGGTGGCCACTCAAATCCACACCAAACTAGAGCGAGCAAAATATAGAGCAGCACTGCATAGAAACCAATCAGGTTTTATTGTCAAAGCTTAAAGCGGTAGTAAAGTGCAGGTTTAAGCCATAATGTGCTGGGGGAGGGTGGTGTTGTGGTGGATGGGTCCTGGGATGGGATGGGACTGCACTGTAAAGGGGCACTGTAACAGCGCCCCTTTACAGTGTAGTCCCCTTTATATTACAGTGCCACCTTTACATCACTGCCTCCCTTTACATAACAGTGGCCCTGCAGTCTGCCCCCTCCCCTCCTGTCCGCTCTAACATTAATCTCTGCCTCCCCTGCTCAGGACTCCTACCTGCAGGGCAAAGGCTGTTAACAGTCCATGTGTCCTCTCCAAGCTCCTCTGCCCACCAGCTCAGCCGACAATGTCATTCTGTCAGCAGGGCAGGGGGTGTGAGAAGCTCTCCATTTCGATCTGCAGCTCCTCGCACCTCCTGCCCTGCTGATAGGATGACATTGTTGGCTGGGAGGGTGGAGGAGCCTGGAGAAGACACATGCGCATGGTCGCACAGCAGGAGGTGAGCGGTGACTACGGTCTGTGATAGCCGTGTGCGGACCACAGTCACCGCTTATTTCCTGCTGCGCGGCCCAGTCAGCAACAGGCCATGGACCGGCACCGGTCCACTGCCCGGGGGTTGGGGACCCCTGCTCTAATGAAACGGTTTGCCATTCGTTCAGAGCACATGCACTGGTGACCTCACCTGCTGCTGCTTGCTGGAACATCTCCTAAATGGTGCTTGTTTAGGAGATATTAATTTTACCTATAGGTAAACTTTATTATAAGCTTACCTGTAGGTAAAAATGGCACAAAGGAGTTTACTACCACTTTAACTAAACAAGCTGAAGTTAGAAGTTGATTGGACACCATGCACTGCTGCACCAGATTCTGAGTGCTCCAGTTTTAGTAAATCTCCCCCACTGTGTCTTTATGGAGCTGAATTTGTACACAGGAGCACAGTAATGCTGGAACAGAAAAGGGGCTTCCCCAAAGTTGAAAGAGCACAATTGCATAAAATGTCTTTGTATGCTGTGATCCTAAAGTAATTGTAAAGGCAGAAGGTTTTTTATCGTAATGCATATGCATTACGATAAAAAACCTTCTGTGTGCAGCAGCCACCCTCAGCCCCTCTAATACTTACCTGAGCCCCATCTAGACCCAGAGATGTTACAGGAGTGTCTCGGCTGCTTGGACACCCCTCCTCATTGGCTGAGATAGCAGCGTGGCGCCATTGGCTCCCGCTGCTGTCAATCAAAGTCAGTCAGGAGGGAAAGGGGGAGGGCCGCAGCTCCATGTCTGAGTGTACACAAGGAGCTGCGGCTCAGCTTGGGTGCCCCCATAGCAAGCTGCTTGCTGTGGGGGCACTTAACAGGAGGGAGGGGCCCACCAAAGAGGGGCCCGAGAAGAGGAGGATCTGGGCTGCTCTGTGCAAACCCACTGCAGAGAGCAGGTAAGTATTACATGTTTGTTTATAACTCAAAAAAAAAAAGAGATTTTAGTATCACCTTAGCATTAATCATTTGGAAGAGGGTCCATATATTTTGGCCTTTTAGTGTAAAAATTGAAAAAAGTTCACTTAACCGGTTCCCGACCGGCTTGCATAAATTTTCTGCTGCAGAGTGGCAGCGTTCCACAAATCGCCGTCTACAAATGCAGGAGTGTGGCTGCGGCTCAATCTTCGCCGGCGAGCAGTGATTGCCTAGCAGAGAGGAAGAACGGGAACCATGCCAATTCCCCATTCTGTCAGGCAGCATGTGAGAAATCTACTGATCCCTGTCAATGGGATCAGTTAGATCTCTTATGCCCCTGGCAGCCCAGCCCCCTCACAGTTAGAAAACCTGCAGGTTAACCCCTCCACTGCCAATGACATTTACACAGTAATCAGTGGATATTTACATTTCTGATCACTGTATAAAGGTCCCAATAAATTGTCAAAAATGTCCGACATGTCTGCTGCAATATCACAGTCCCGATAAAAATTGCAGATCGCCGCCATTACTAGTAAAAAAAAAAAAAAATTGTAAAAACGACAGAAATGAATGCTCATGGTTTGTAAACGTGGCAGCTTTTGCGCAAACCAAATAAACGCTGAATGCAAATTTTTTTTACCAAAACCGATGAATAAATTAGTTTTTTATATTTTTTTTTGGGATATGTATTTAAATACAAATAAATTGTCGCTCTTTTTTGTTTATAGCGGTGATCAGAAGTGACGCAGAGGTGATCAATTACCATCAATAGAAAGCTCTACTTGTGGGGAAAAAAGGACACAAATTTTGTTTGGGTACAATGTCGCACAACCGCGCAATTGTCTGTTAAAGCGACGCAGTGCCGAATCGCAAAAAGTGTACTGGTCCTAACATGGGAAATCCTTCCTGTCCTTAAGTGGTTAAAGTGATTATAAAGTCTTGTTTTTTTTTTTTTTTTCAATAAAAATAGCAAACATGTTATTCTTACCTGCTCTGTGCAGTTGGTTTTGCACAGAGCAGCCCAGATCCTCCTCTTCTCGGGTCCCTCTTCGGCTCTCCTGGCCCCTCCCTCCGTTTGAGTGCCCCCACAGCAAGTAGCTTGCTATGGGGGCACTCAAGCCGAGCTGAAGAGTGCGGTTCGGCCCAGCCCCCTCTCTCTCCTCATTGGCTAACTGACTTTGATTGACAGCAGCGGGAGCCAATGGGGGGGGGGGGGAGTCCTGGATGGCCGTGGGCATCGCTGGATCGAGAGGAGGCTCAGGTAGGTATTCGGGGGGCTGTTGCACACAGAAGGCTTTTTATCTTAATGAATAAAATACATTAAGATAAAAAAACCTTCTGTCTTTACAACCCCTTTAAAACATTAAGACACATCAATATTGCATTGTGATGTAAAGTAAGTTGGTCTCTTTTTGTATCGTTCCTCTTTAAGCCTATTTCATATTCAGCGTTAAAAACAATGGCCGGGAAAGTCAGGAATAAAAAACGTTTTCTTCCTTCCTTTTATTTTCCACCGTCTGTTACCAGCAATCTGCATAGGTTTGAGCAGAAATGTAAAAAGCTGTTTAGCATGTCTTCCATTAGGAGGTAGACATTACAATGAGCACAATGTGCTTTCCAGTCGATTATTATATTGCCAATTTAGCACATGTTGCTGCAAGCCTCGGGGAATTGAGACAGGAACGGCCGGGCGATCGCTCGCAATGGCAGAGAGCGTTTTATGTACAGAAAAGACTTTTGCTGACATTGATGGAGCTTTTCAGAGACTGCAAAAAAAAACCTACTTGGCCAGGAGCCCACAGCTAAATGATGGCAACGCGCGCTGTCTGTCATCAGCAGCAGCGGGTACCCCCCGGTCCCTGGCTTGGCATGGGAAGACATTACTGCTTAATTAGTGGGCTCCACATGGCAAAGAAGACATATTCTGTCAGAGCTGTGAATGCCCATGCTGGCACCAATTCAAGAGGGTGTCACACCATGGTGGAGATAACAAAACGGAAGGCAGAATAGGGGACACAGAACAAGCAGTGGCATCAGTCTGATATTGCTATAGGAGCATGTTCTTCTACAAGTCTTTTATGAGAGCCTCTCATTTTTGTTTCTCTCTTGTTTTTGTTTACTCGACTACGCTGACTGCCCAAATGGTGGACGTCACTACCAGAGATAGTGCATGATAACTTCCTGCCTGGTACACCTCTGAGAACTACAAAACACCTTATGAAGATGAAGAGAGGTGTTTTGTAGTCCTGTCCTAAGGGGACAATGTTTCTTCTCTGTAGATACAGTAAAGTGAGTAAGCATTGTCACAATAGGACAGGACGTGTGTTACTGGCATAATCACCAGATGAAATTGAAGAGTAAAAAGCCTGAAAAATAAATTTTTGTTCTTGGGTTTAGATAAACGTTAACATTTCTGCAACCCCCCTCAGCTTTGTATGCGCTACGTGGGTTGGTAGTCGGTACAGATATGTATTACCAATAGCAGCATTCACAATTCTTCACCAATGTGCCAGTAGAATTTGAATCTTACATTTCAGAGGGAATGAGCTTTACTTTACTAAATTTTTGTTCTTAGGTTTAGATACACTTTAACTCAATTCTGGTTGCTCAAATGGATTAGATTACAACTACTCAGAAGCCAATAATAGTGTGACTGACCACACAGTCATGATTTAACCTCCCTCTAACGCCTAAGTCAATGGCATCAATAGAAATACTTAGCTCTGCTGGGCTTTGCCATATAGAGGATACGCTGGAGCAGGAGGAGGGCGGTGCAGATAGCCTGTGTTGCCTCCATAACAATGAATGCAGATATAAGTTCCATCTACTTACTGGGTACCCCAGATACCAGCCTCAGGGGTCTCAGCACTCTGAACGCTCGCAGTGCCTTCACATCGAAGCCCGCCCCTTTCCCTCCAAGGGCACTGCCACCATCTGCCTTTGTCGCTTGTTCTAAAATTGCGCTAAAAAGCCTACAAAGAAAGAAGAGATTAGCAACAGAAATATTGAAGAACAATAATATAACAACCGTGGTAATCACAAGATCTAAAATCTTTAGGTGACACTAAACTGATTCAATGACACGAAAAGTGGAATCCTGGGCAAAATGAAAATTGACATATATTAATTAGAATTAACACAGCGATTTTTGTTTTTCTGAGCCCCTCTCTGTAACATAGTTTTATTACCTGTTGTTCCTACCAGTACTGTAGGTTGATTCTTTTTTCCTCACTACCTATTCTGAGAGGAAGTGAGTGGAAATGTCTAAAATAAGGGCACAGACTGTATAAACCAGGACAGAGGCCCTAACCCTTGCCTGCTCTATGTAAAACTAAAAAAATAAGCTTTATGTGTTTGCAAGAAGCATTTGTTTAATTCTCTCCAACTCACCCTACAACCACAATGATGAAATCAAGCAAGTTCCAGCCATTCCGGAGGTATGCGTTGGGGTGAAACAGAAGCCCATATGCAATGACTTTGAGGAAAGCTTCCACAGTGAAGATGATGAGGAAGAGGTACTCCACCCGCTCCTGCACAGGGACAGAAAACACAGCACTGAGTACTTTACTTCATTAAAGGTGGTTGTCACATATTTCCTGCTAAATTTATTTTTTCAGAATCTTTTATGAAGCTTCCTAGGAGCTCAATTTTCACATCACTGTTTTCTCAGCCAAATGATCATCACTGTCTATTTACATACAGAGTTGTAGGTTTGTTTTCTAGTGGCTTTTTTTTACACTACTGTGAAAAGGTTATAGGCAGGTGTGAAAAAAATGCTGTAATGTAAGAATGCTTTCGGAAATAGAAGTGTTAATAGTTTATTTTTCTATTAATTAACAAAATGGAAAGTAAATGAACAGTGCTCCAAATCAAATTAATATTTGGTGTGATCAACCTTTGCCTTCAAACCAGCATCAATTCTTCTAGGTATACTTGCACACAGTTTTTGAAGGAACTTGACAAACATCTTGGAGAACTAACCACAGATCTTCTGTGGATCTAGGCTGCCACAAAACCTTCACTCTCTTCATGTCATCCCAGACAGACTCCATGATGTTGAGATCAGGGTTCTGTGGGGGCCAAACCATCACTCCTAGCCTAGGACTCTTTGTTCTTCTTTATGCTGAAGATAGTTCTTAATGACATTGGCTACATGTTTGGGGGCATTGTCCTGCTGCAGAATAAATGTGGGGCCAATCACACTCCTCCCTGATGATATGGCATAATGGATAATTATCTGCCTATATTTCCCAGCATTAAGAACAGCATTGACCCTGACCAAATCTCTAACTTCATTTGTAGAAATGCAGCCCCAAACTTGCAAGGAACCTTCACCATGCTTCACAGTTGCCTGCAGACACTCATTATTGCACTGCTCTCCAGCACTTCGCAAACAAACTGCCTCTTACTACAGCCAATAATTTCAAATTGTGACTCATTTGCCCATAGCACCTGCTGCCATTTTCTGCACCTCAGTTCCTATGTTTTTGTGTAGTTGAATTGCTTAGCCTTGTTTGATTATCAGAGCTATGGCTTTTTGGCTGCAATTCTTCCATGAAAACCACTGCAGGCCAGACTTCCCCAAACAGTTGAAGGATGTACCTGGGTCCCACTGGTTTCCACTAGCTCTGTGCTGATGGCACTGCTGGACATATTAATGTCTAAGTAAGCATGATGTGTCTGTTATCTGCTGCATTAAGTTTCTTTGGCCGATCACTGTATCTATGACCCTTAATGTTGCTTGTTTCTTTGTGCTTCTTCAAATGAGCTTGAACAGCACATCTTGAGTCTTGAGTCTGCTATGAAATCTTTGCCTGGGAGAGTCCTTGCTGATGCAGTTTAACTGCCATGTGTTTTGTAGCTGTGATCAGCCTGGCCATGGTGTATGACCTGTGACATTAAACTGTTTTCCACAACCTCACCTTAGTACAGAGTTTAGCTGTGTCTCATCCAGTTTTAAGACTTCTAAACAGCTGTCTCTACACCTGACTCAAATTTGTGCAAGTGTACAAAGTGTGCAAGTGTAAGAATTGATGCTGGTTTGAAGTGGACTTACCAAAAACTAATTCGATTCACTTTGCATTTTGTAAAATTGATAAAAACAATCAATTTAATTATATATTTTTGAAAGCATTCTTGTTTTACAACATTTCTTCACACTGTACTATATGTTACATAGAGCCCTGTGCACGCATCCTTGCTGAATGACTGCTGATATAATTTACGATTTTAAAGTGGTTGTAAAGGCAGAACGTTTCTTACCTTAATGCATTTTATGAAATTTTTAAAAAACCTTCAGTGTACAGCAGCCCCCCTAATGCTTACCTGCGCCTCATCTAGATCCAACGATGTCCACGAGTGCCTCGGCCGTCCAGGACTCTCCATCCTGATTGGCTGAGACATTCAATCAAAGTCAGTTAGCCAATGAGAAGAGAGAGGTGGTGGAGCCGAACCATGGCTCTGTGTCTGAATGGACACACAGAGCTGTGACTCAGCTTGGGTGCCCCCATAGAAAGCTGTGGGGGCACTCGACAGGAGGGAGGGTCCAGGAGCTCCAACCAGGGACCCGAGAAGAGGAGAATCCAGGCTTCTCTGTGCAAAACCACTATACAGAGCAGGTAAGTATAACATGTTTATTATTTTTAAAGAAAAAAAAAGAGGGCTGGCTTTGTGCACAGGGGCACATTCATGCTGAAAAAGAGAAGGGCCTTCCCTAAAATATTACCAGAGTTGAAAGACTGCAATTGTCTAAAATGTATTTGCATACTGTAAGATCAACAGGATCTTTCAATGGTCCAAGTCATTTAGTGGAGGGGGGATTATGGTGTGGGGTTGTTTTTCAGGGGTTGAGCTTGGCCCCTTAGTTCCAGTGAAGGCAACTCTTAAGGCTTCAGTATACCAAGACATTTTGGACAATTTCATGCTCCCAACTTTGTGGGCAAAGTTTGGGGATGACCCTTTCCTGTTCTAATATGACTGCACACCAGTGCACAAAGCAAGGTCCATAAAGACATAAATAAGGGAGTTTGGGGTGGAGGAACTTGACTGGCCTGCACAGAGTCTTGAACTCAACCAGACAGAACACCTTTAGGATGAATTAGAGTGGAGAATGCGAGCCAGGCCTTCTCGCCCAACATCAGTGCCTGACCTCACAAATTTGCTTCTGAAAGAATGGTAAAATATTCCCATAGACACACTTCTTGTGGACAGCCTTCCCAGAAGAGTTAAAGCTGTTATAGCTGCAAAGGGTGGGCCAACTCAATATTGAATCCTTCGGACTAAGTCTGGGATGCCATTAAAGTTTATGTGTGTGTAAAGGCAGGCGTCCCAATACTTTTGGTAACATAGTATCTAGTCACAGGGTGGGGCAGGTCCATGACCAAGATGCATTGCTTCATCTACAGTGGAGAAAAGACAAGCCTTTTTTTTTTTTTTTTTTTTTTTAATTCAATGTGTTTTTTTCCAAAATAATTGAGTGTGTGTAGGAGACAGGTCCTCTTTAGCAAGCAGTAAACTGAATTGCAACAACACACTCTAAAATAATTTTTGAAGACTGATGGAGGCATCAGTAAGTACAGTTCAACAATCGATGACAGCGCTGGATAAATTCCTTGCCGCTCAACGCTGACATTCCCAAGAAAGCCTTTAAATAAAAGCTCCAAATTTTCTTTTTATTGATCTCCGATTAATCTTTTCTGCATGTCTGGTGATTCAAGAGATTGGAAAACAATATATTGACCAGTTTTGAACAGTACAGTTTATATTTAAAGTGCCGGGACAGGAATCCCAGTCGATACAATGAAATACAAGAGAGTCACAACCAGGGGAGACATTGATTTTAGGACGGTGGTGGTTAGTCACATTGTTACTCAGATCAATAGATTAAGTTAAAGGAAACAATCCTAGAATTTAAAATACATTGATTAGCTGCTATAAAGATTGACTGATTCAATCCCTTGTTGACCCAGTTTATGGATAAATGTTAAAGTTCCCATTCTCTGAAGGATTCAAGTTTAAAAGCTATCACTCACAATAAACAAACCAAGTTCCAAGCTGAGCCATGTGCTCCATTTGTAGGCAGAAAAAAATGACAGAGGCTGCAAACCAAGCACTGAAAAAGAAACCATGACTTATTATTCTGATTTTGGATATCAGAATTCTAACTGATGCTGTATTGAAAAGAGCAGCACAAAAGGTGCAACACTGAGCTGCAAAACTTGACAGTCTTCCATTTAACACTGGCCTCTCTCAAGTAATTCTACTTTGACTGACTTTGTTACTGTAGATAAAAGGCATTTATTCTATAATTTGTCCCATTTCAAATGATGCTAAAACTTTGATTCTAGTACAAAGATCTTGCTGATCAGCTTGTTCTTCTGTAATCTAGTTTATGTTTTTGCATACAAGTTAGCAGACATAGTGAGAGTGTTTATGTACTTACAAAGGTAATTTTACATGGGGACCATTGGATTCTAAAGTGTAAGCTATGTATTAAAGTTATGATTGTATAGGAGGTGTGTGTATATCGCCACTCATATTGTTTCAATTTTACAGATCGAGCACTGTAGGGGTTATGGCTACTTTTGCGACAATGCTACCTGAATCATCCCGACGTATTCTGCTATATTTATATCCTAATTTTTGATGGGTGACCAGAGTAAAGAGTGGTATATGGCATTTATACTGTGTCTCAAAAACTAGAGCCGATAGGAAAAAATGTGTGCCATTTGTGGAATCAGCGGGTCAAATATACCCAGGCACGGGTCTAACATTCGAGGCACCAAAATGTGTGTTGGCCTGTGATATTATTTACAATGAAATGAAGGCTTTTTTTAATGAGACACTGAAAAAAATAATGAGCAAAACAAGTAAAAATGAATAAAAAAAGGTTATAAATGTATAGTTTGAAAAAAAAATCAGTAGGAAAATAATAGTTGAGAATGGGAAGGAGAAATGAATTACAGCTAATTAGGGTAGGCCACTGGTTAACAAGGGGTTAAGTAAAAACTAATTTAAAAAAAAAAAAAAAAACTTTTTTTTTTACTTGTCAGGTTGCTTAATGCAACGTTCACATTTGTGCAATAATGCACGCGTTCCCAAAATGCACAAAAAAAAAAGCGAATTCCTTTTGCAGTCTTGTGGTGGTGCCATTAATTCCTAATTAATGGCACCCCAACGCACCTTGCTAATATGCACGAGAATGGTTTTTCGTGTGGCGTGTTTAGGCATTGGTTCACATCTGTGACTGTGCAAGTGTGTGCATATGCATGTACCGCAGCCCATTCATTTCAATGGGCTTCCCCATCTGTTAGAAATGTGGGGAGAGAAGTCCACAAAACGTTTAAAAAAATTGCACTGTACAGAACCACAGGGTGCTGTGGCACCCTGTGGTTTGGTGTGCACTGAAATGCATGCAGTTGCTGATGTGGGAGTGTGGCATTAAGAATTAGTGTCAGGAAAGTGTACAATTTTGCACGTTTACTGAACACGCATAGATGTATACCATGCTTTAAAAAAAGGAGTCATGCATTTGATCTGCAGATTTAGATGTAGATACAAAATTACATTGTTACAAAGGTAACAATGTAACTTTATATCTCTCTGACTCCCACCCAGCAAAGTTTGTATACACTGTGTCAGTGTCAAATGATCTGTTTTCTGACAGCAGCAGATTTTACAGATGCTGTATTTATACTGCAACTCCTGGCTATCATTTTGACAGCTCAGAATAGTCAGCAAGTGTGTGAGGAGGCAAAAGGTAAGGTTGTACTCAGGGCCGGCCCTACCATGGGTCCCAGTGGGTCCATTGGAACCAGGCAGCACTTTGAGAGGGGAAGCAAATTCAACCACAGCCACCACTCCATTTCTTCTATTTACCCAGCAAATTGACAACCAAGATTTTTTTTCCAGCATTTTTGTGTGTCATGATGACAACTGCCCCCCGGGCCGCTCCGCCATATACTACCCTAGCCTGCCCATATACTGCCCTTACACTGCCCCTACACTGCCCCTATACTGCCCTAGCTTGCCCCTACACTGCCCTAGCCTGCCCCTTGGAATTGAACATAATGGTATGTCATATAATTTTGCAACTAGACAAGATGCTGTTGCATGTAAATCTGACCTCCTGATAAATTTAATTTTAGTGTTAATTATCATGAAACTGAATACAATAATGGATGTGGGGGCCTTTTGGTGGAGCTGATTTTTTTTTTTGGGAGGAGGGGGGCAGCATTTCATTCTTGGACCCAGGTAGGGTTGCCACCTCATCCCTTTAAAACCGAACACATATTAATAACACAGGTTCTCTGGCTGATTAAGGTGGTAATTAAACTCACTTTGTTGCCTTACCTGCATTCAATCAGCCTCAGAGCCTGCGTAATTCATATGTGTTTGGGTTTAAAGGGATGAGGTGGCAACCCTAGACCCAGGCAACATGATAACTGAAGCCCTACTAGGCCATCTAGATATCTAAAGACTTTAGTTTTTGGATAGAATAGGGAATGGTTAAAACCCGTCAGGTTT
The DNA here is from genome assembly GCA_018402905.1 of Glandirana rugosa. Classification (NCBI taxonomy): domain Eukaryota; kingdom Metazoa; phylum Chordata; class Amphibia; order Anura; family Ranidae; genus Glandirana; species Glandirana rugosa. Next base: position 1,854,798 of record BLSH010049313.1, read on the forward strand.
ATTTTTTCTGAGTATGTCTCACTGGGGAGATTTACTTCCATTGCCTGTCCCAGGATCAGTCACTGATTGATGGAAAAATTTCCAAAAAAACTCCTTCAACAGAAGTTGATTAAACAAATGACTCCTGTTGAGCGAGTCCACACACTGATTGAATTTCTATCTGTGTATGGCTAGCTTTGAGGCCCACACACACAATGCGAAATTCAGACGGAATTGTCGTTCGACAGCCTGTCGTCTGAAATTCTTACCGTTAGTATGCTCCTTTTGACAGCCGATTTGCTTTTTATGTCAGACAAAAGCTGAATGTGCAGCCTAGTACATTTTTGTGCTATGACAATGCTAAGTTCGATTTTCGTTTCGTTAATACGGTTTTCGTACGAAAAAAATCGTACAAGCGAGACTACACATGCTCAGAAAGGAAAAAAGATGCAAAAAATATTCAAAACATTACGTCATCTCTGACATTGAGTTCGGTCGAACGAAAATTTTCGGATAGTCAGTATGCTTTACAAAATCATGGGCACATGCTTTTGATAAAAATCAGAGGCGTGGTCTTATGACAATCAAACCGTGTGTACGAGGCTTCATTGCATTGCTAGTACAGCGGCTTCGACCTGAGCTGTCAGTTTTATTTTTATTTTTTTAAAAACTAGCAATGTGTACTAGGCTTTAGATCTGTGGGTGTGACTGTCAGTCTTTGTTTATGTACGGCAATTTTCTAGTAAATTCATCCTATAAAAATCCTTCTCTTCTACATTAATGTCCATCAGCCTCACATTGCCTGCATTTTATATGTCTGCATATAAATTGTAGTTACCTGAAAACTATATTGTCCTGCACATTAAAAATCAGGCAAGTGTAAACCTTAAAGCCTAACTCTAGGTTTTAATTAGCTTTAAATAGTTTGTTTGGACCAAGCTGATCCAAACAAACTAATTGCTTCACTAACAGGCACACTCCCTGTCAGCACAGCATAAACTGTATGTAGCATCAGTTACATACAGTATACAGTGCTGTGTTCCAGCAGGGGGATGAGACTTCCCGTCCCATTCCTCGAACAAAATTAACTCGGGATGAGAGATGTTTAGATAATCACAGGAAGCTTTACATTTCTACAAATGAATGTAGCCAATCAGGCTTCCTCTGATTGGCTGAGCTGGAAAGGCAGGTGGATGATGTCACAAACTCCACCTCAGCCAATTGAAGGAAGCCTTGTTTTCATTCATAAAATACTAAGCCCAGAATGGTTCAATCGCATCAATAGAATTGCAGAGATAGAAGAATGAATCCATATTGCTAAGACTCCCCAGTTAAATTCTCACACACCCGGGCTTGTTGGACTCACTTCCGAACCACAGATAAATACACAACACTGATGGGTCAGACATATATTGGTCCCCCTGTGTTAGCAGTGGCCTTTGTGGGGTTTTTTTGGGGGGGCCTGCAATCAAGCCAGCGGTACAGACTCATCCAGGTGGAGACCGAGGAGCTACCTTCCCCTTCATATCTAATATGAATTTGCTGCTCCCCATGGAACACTCCTTTGACGGTGCATTAACCACCTGGACTCATCCCTCACACAACCACTTAAACAACCAACCAACTATAACGACCCATTCCTAATTCCTTCTATAACGCAAGATAAATTGACATTTCTAATGTACATAACACCACTCCCTACAAACTCAGTTACACATGAGTTCTCATTTGGTCTAACTGGTTATACAGAACCGTATCGGAAATTAGGATCAATCAATGTTCATGCTGTTTGTTTATGCTTAAGTTATATTTTATACACCTACAACAAATACCACTTTGTATTTATGCATTTACCTATCTTTTACAAGATGATATTGTAATTTGTGTTATCTTCCTCAATAAAACTTTTTGGGAAAAAATAAATAAATAAAATACTAAGCTTCTCGTGAATAGCTGAGCAGCACTCAGCCTGACTTGATTTTGTTCTGGGAGTGGGGTGGGAAGTTCCAGTCCTGGTGCCGTAACAGGGCACTGCATACTGTATGTCGTTGATACGACATACAGTTTAAGTGATGTAAATTGTTTGAGCCAGGGGATCCAGTGATTCAAGTATGCATTACAAACAATTGCTTTTTTTAATTTTAAAATCCTGTTTTCACCATTTTTTCTCATCCCAGTGCTAGTGATCCCTTCCTTCCTCTCTCAGCCACTTCCTGTCTACATGCACTTGCTGCAGAGACAGATGGTCATCGCTGCTCTGGACCTGCTTCCTGATAGTGACAACAGTGAACCATGCCTGAGCAATATGTGTTGGCACAACCACTCCTCATCACTAGGGACGCAATGCAGGAGCAATTCAGGAGACAGTAACACAGCGCTGTCACCCTGTGCCTGAACAAGGCAGGATCACAAGAGACTATTTTAATTAAAACTGAGGATTTAAAAAGATTAAAAAACATTTTTGAATCACATGTTAAACCATGTATAAGATTTTTGGTGATGGGGTTTAGATCTCAGGCAGATGTTGAAAACTGAATTATATCTCAGTGTAAAGTGTGAACAGATTGGGGGATGTACATATCAGATGAAGCAGTGGCACTCTGGTCCCTGCTCACAGGGAGTCACACAGAGCTCCTGATTACATTCTGCATTGCGAGCCACATAGGTGACTCATTACAAATACCACTGTGAATGCCCGGACACACTTCCAGGCAGCAGACATGCCACACAGCGCTTCTTAATAAGCGGCTTATAATTTATTCATAAACACTATTAAGAGAGGCTCATTAGCGCACCCTCAAGAAATCAGTTCTCTGCAACCATATTTATTAACCCTGTCATGTTGGGGCTGCAGAATGGAGGGGTTAATTAAAGGGCAACGACAGACAAAAGTGTACACAGTTCACCTGTGATAGGGTAATGCACAAAGTGTACGAGGTAATCCCCTTCCCCTACCCCTGGCTGCTTACACTTTGCAATGCTGCCTCCTGCCAATCATTGCCTCCTCCCTATTTCGTTGACTGCTAGTGAATATCATCACACCGGGCACATGCTACTTTAAAACTCGATTCACATCTATGCACGTTGCTTTTGAGCGTTTCTGCAGTGCTTTCCGGTGTTTTTTACAGCGATTTGCGTTTTTTATGCTTTTTTTTGGAAAATTTGTTGTTGGGACACATTTCAAAATTTAAAATGCAAGTCGCTGTAAAAATGCACTACATGCTTTTCTGCAGCTTCTCCACTGAAGTCTATTGAACCAAAAACACAAAAATCCCCCACAGTTTTGCATTTAAAAAATTCTCTGACCTTTTTCAAAAATGCAGAGGCTGAAAAAAGCATAGATGTAAACGTGTTCCATAAGAACCCATGTTAAAAAATGTCCTGCGTTTGTGCAAAAAGCGTGAAAAAACAAATTGGTGTGAATGGGGCCTTGGGACACGTTCACATCTATACTTTATTCAGCTGCTGTGTTTTTGGAAAGCGTCAGGGACTTTTTAAAAGCAAAAAAAAAAAGCTTTTTTGGTTCAATAGACTTCAACGGAGAAGCTGCAGAAAAGCCTGTAGCGTGTTTTTGCTGTGATTTGTGTTTTTTAATCCATTCAACAACAAACTGGCCAAAAAAAAAGAAAGCATAAAAAATGCAAAGTTTGAAACGCTTTAAAAAACACGAGAAAAATGCACCAAAAACGTGTGTGCAAAAACGCAAAATGCATTACAAAAAACAAAGCAGAAACAGATTAAAGCAAACTGCATAGGTGTGAAATGAGCCTAAAAGCTGAATTCCAGGTTTGGTTTCTTAGTTACAGTGGGGCAAAAAAGTATTTAGTCAGCCACCAATTGTGCAAATTATCCCACTTAAAAAGATGAGAGAGCCCTGTAATTTTCATCATAGGTACACTTCAACTATGAGAGACAGAATGAGAAAATCCAGAAAATCACATCTGATTTTTAAAGAATTTATTTGCAAATTATGGTAGAAAATAAGTATTTGGTCACCTACAAAAAAGCACGATTTCTGGCTCTAACAGACCTGTAACTTCTTCTTTAACCACTTGCCGACCGCCGACTGGTGACGACAAAGTGGTTGGATATCTCGTTGCGAGATCCGGCACTGTGAGCGCAAGCTGCCGAAGGCGCGCTCGCGCGCTCACTGTGTTCTGGGGGGGGGGGCC
>BLSH010049313.1:1870950-1915505 GCA_018402905.1 Glandirana rugosa
CTTTAAATATAGACAAGGGCTCGGAGGGTGACTTATAAGAACGTCGGTCAGTGATATCGTAAAAGTGTGTCGGTCCACGTGTGTGTTAGGACGAACAAAGGTTACTTGTCAGATCTCCTACTTAAAACTTACGAAATAACAACTTGAACCTATCCTCTTCCTATCCATACCCTATGAGGTTTATTGAGTGACATTGACTCCTGTTTAAGAGGGATCCGAGACATATCGTCCACCAGTCACCGAAGTGTGTCGTCTGACTGAGGTCATTTTGTTCAGGTAGAAATAATACCACCAAAAGAAAGCTCTATTTGTGGGAAAAAAAGGACGCAAATTTCGTTTGGGTACAACGTCACATGACCGCGCAATTTTCAGTTAAAGCGACGCAGTGCCGAATCTCAAAAAGGGCTCTGGTCCTAAAGGGGGAAATCCTTCCGGGGCGGAAGTGGTTAAAGATGGACTTGTTTTACTGGAGTCAGTCTGCTGTGTGAAGCCACTGACCACCTGCTATACAGAGCCTAGGGAGAATTTGTCCTCAGTTACAGTGAGTTATTTGGAGTATCCCATACCTATCCTTCTCCTATCCAAGTTCAACAATAAAGCATTCAAAATTCATCCTCTAGACTGTTCATTGGAAACAAGCAGGATTGTGTGTGCACCTGGCTGTGTGAAAATGCTATAGTGACTGGCTGCAAGAATATTCAGTGGGAGGCTCGGGAACAGATATAAATTTCATTAGCAGCTCCTTCGGGGGTACCGCTACATGTGGAGGCTTGTGAGTCCGGGATTATCCCCTGAATGTATCGCAGCAATGGATGTCACTAGAAACGGCCGGATAAAGTGTTTGAGAAAATGTCATATTGTCATGTCTTGCCGTGTGGATTGCAGGACCACAATCAAAGAGAAAGTGTCCTGTGCTAATGTCTGCTCTATAGTGTTAATTGCAACCCTTTTGTCAGAAAGTAGAGAAGGTAAAGTTTATTTAGAAGTCAAAATGGCGGCCGCGTGCGCACATGTATTATGTGAGTGAATGTCTGCTGCACAGTCACTAATGACAGGACACTTGCAGGCCACAATGGTGAGGATTGTGATCTGGAGCAATGGAGAAGGGGTGCTGCCTGCTTGTCTGCTATGCTTGACGCTGTCTGCTTCACAGTAGCGCCTATCGATGTCGGGCAGTGGTTGAGCAATAGCAGTGAAGGGGTTAACTCGCCACGCGGGAAAGAGCGCGTTGAAGAGACCCACCAGAGGGGCGGGGTTGCCGCCGAGCAGTCAGACAGTCTGGCGTGGACAGTCTGGCGTGGACGGAGTCACCGCCCACAATCGGCCAATCCGGAGGGAGAAGGAGAGCCCTGACATCACTTCCGCCTCCGGGTGTAGCCAAGAAGAAGCCACGTGTGCAGAGCAGTAGGATAGCGGAGACCGGAGTTACTGCACGTGGCGCAGAACCGGAAAGAATGGCTGAGTGGAAGAGCTGCAGAGTGACCGACACCGGGGTGAGACTGATGCCCAAGGGAAGCCTCGCACTAGGCAACGCTGAAGACAAAGAGCACCTGGGACTGGTATGTAGCGGGTGACTGTAAAATTGAGTGCCTGGGGTCAGTGCGGTCATTGCGGGGAGATGCTGCTGCAGTTAGAGTCCAGTGATTGCCAACCGAGTATCTTTCAAATCGCTTGGGAGACAGGCTGTACTACCGAAGTGAACATGCCCATTCCTATTGCTTATGTGGGAGACAGACGTGCTCTGCGGGCGCCACTGGAATCGGGGCCTGTGGTATATACCCACACCACGGTCTGCCAAACCCAGGAAATGTATGTATCTACAGTGCAGCAAGTACTGCAGCCATCACTACCCATAGCCATTCCTGCAGCCCATGTGCCGGCTATTAAAGCGGCAGAAGGGACCCACCTACTTCAGGAAGCAGATTCCACCAGTCCCTCAAGTGAGGAGAGACCAGGGATTATTGATGTGGGAACCCCCAGCTTTACGTATCGCTATGGGTCCATAGAGGAGGGACTAGGTGACTGGGGATCAGGAACAGACACAGAGTGGGAATATATTCAGTGGGAGGCTCGGGAACAAATATAAAATTCATTAGCAGCTCCTTCGGGGGTACCGCTAAAGTTTCTTGGAGCATTTTTTTCAGCAGAAAAAAAGCTGAATGCTCCTAAAAGCTCATAACTGCTTCTAAATGCTACTAAGGCCCTGTTTACATCTGAGCGATTTTTATTTTTTAAGCTTGTAAAACGCTCAGCTCTGAAGCTCCAAAATGCCCAACAAGCAAAATTCCATTAATTTCAATGACTCCTGTTCACATCTGAGCGTTCTGTCGCCTGAAGCTCTTTTAGGCAGATTGCAAGTGCTTTTTGGCCGCATAGACTTTAATAGAAACGCCTGACTTGAGCAGAAAAGCGCTCGTAAAATGCTCAAATGGCAGCTCTCCACCCCTAATTTTCTCTCCCTCTCCTCCCCCTAGTGATTTCTATTGGCTAAACAAAAATGCCTTTCAAGCTGTAAAACAATTGAAATGCACTTCTAAAAAGCTGCAAAAAAAAGCTTAAAAAAATGCCCAAAAAACGCCAGTAAACCGATACGCTCAGGTGTGAATGGAGCCTATGGAGTGAATGGAGCTTTTTTTTTTTTTCCTCATGTACTGCAAAAATACTATTAAAATGCTAATGCTCCTAAATGCTTCTAAAAGCTACTAGAAGCTGGTACAAAAATTCTATTATGCACTAAATTAGAGAGCCAACTTCCATAAACGACGCTCCTTGCTGGGAAATGTTAGTTGGGATAAAATTTTAGGAACAATGAACGTGGAGGAAAAATGGGAGTGCTTCATGAACACACTAAACAAAGGTATTAGCCAGAGTATCCCAATGGGAAATACATTTTAAAAGAGCTAATAAAAGACCAGGGTGGCTTAACTCTGACATAAAAGCATATATAAAAGCAAAGGAGAAGGCCTTCAAAAAATACAAGGCTGAGGGGTCTGTGTCAGCACTCCATCTTTATAAGGTATGCAATAAGGAATGTAAGGGTGCAATCAGGGCAGCTAAGATAGAACATGAAAGACACAGCAGAGGAGAGTAAAAAGAATCCCAATAAATTCTTTAAGTAAGTAAATAGTAAGAGAGGGAGGTCAGATCATATTGGTTCCATAAAGAATGATGAAGGGAATCTGGTTACAAAGGATGGAGAGATAGCAAAGGTGTTAAACTCATTTTTCTCCTCAGTATTCACGAAGGAAACGGGGGGCTCAAGTATCCAAAGCTGCAATGTTACCCTCACGACACATCACATGAAGCACCCTCATGGCTAACTGTGGATAAAATCAGGAATAGACTTGAAAAACTTAATGTCAAGTCACCGGGACCAGATGGCTTGCACCCGAGGGTCCTTAAGGAACTCAGACAAGAAATTGCCAGACCATTGTACCTAATCTTTAAGAACAGTCAACTGACTGGTATGGTAGCAGCTGATTGGAAAATAGCCAATGTAGCACCAATATATAAAAAAGGACCAAGATATATCCCTGGAAACTACAGGCCACTTAGCTTAACATCAATAATATGCAAGATTATTGTAACGAAAACTGTGTCATTAGCGGTAATCAGCATGGTTTCATGAAGAATCGCTCATGCCAAACCAATCTATTAACCTTCTATGAGGGGGTGAGCTGCCACCTTGATAAAGGAAGGCCCGTAGATGTGGTGTATCTAGATTTTGCAAAAGCATTTGATACAGTTCCCCATAAACACTTAATGTACAAACTAAGGTCTGTCAACGTGGACCAAAGGGTGAGTACATGGATTGAAAACTGGTTACAGGGGCGAGTCCAGAGGGTGGGGATAAATGGCGAGTACTCGGAATGGTCTGGTGTGGAAAGTGGAGTTCCCCAGGGATCTGTCCTGGGACCAATCCTATTCAATTTATTCATAAACTATCTGGAGGATGGGGTTATCAGCTCAGTCTCAATATTTGAGGATGATACGAAGCTAAGCAGGGCAATAAATTCTCCACACCATGTGGAAACCTTGCAAGAAGATCTGAACAAATGAATGGGGTGGGCAGATATTGGTAAATGAGATTTAATGTAGGGGAATATAAAATAATGCATTTGGGTACCAAGAATATGAACATAAACTACTCACTAGGGAGAGAGCCTCTGGGGGAATCTAGGATGGAAAAGGACCTAGGGGTCCTAGAAGAGGACAGGTTCAGCAATGGCATGCAATGCCAAGCTGCGGCAAGCAAAACTAACAAAATATTGGCATGCAACAAGAAGTGGGTTAACTCCAGGGATAAATCAATAATTCTCCCACTCTACAAGTCTCTGGTGAGGCCACACCTGGAGTATGCCGTCCAGTTTTGGGCACAAGTCCTAAGAAAGGATGTCCTGGAACTGGAAAGTGTTTAGAGAAGGGCAACAAAGCTAATCAAGGTACTGGAAGACCTTGGTTATGAGAAAAGATTACAAGCACTAAACTATTTTGCGCAAGGGAGCACCCAAAGACTAAAACTAGAAGAAAGGCGGTTTACCCTTAAACTGAGTAGAGAGTTCTTTACGGCAAGAGCAGTGAGGGTGTGGAATTCTCTTCCGCCAACAGTGGTTTCAGCTGGGAGCATAGATCATTTAAAAAAACGATTAGGCTCCATTTACACGGGATGCTATATCAACCTCCCCTGAACGATTTTTTTTTGACAGCTAGAAGCTGGCGTCTAAAACGGCCATTTTGCATGCCGCATTCAGCGGCATTTTGCTGAATTTACGTCTAGGAGCGTTTTTTTTTTAGAATGGAAGCGTCTGTAAACGAAACGGTTCTGGACGCGGGTTACTGCGTTTAGGCGCGTTTTGCGGCGTTTACAAGCTGTTTGGCATTTCAAATGCCTCTGAACAGACGTCTGAACCCATTTTTCTGCGTTCCAAAAAAAGCCATTAAACTCAACTGCCTGGAAACGACCTTAAACGACCCTGTGTAAATGTACTGATAAGATAACATAGAGGAAAGTTCAGGGGAAGCTGAAAAAAATGCCTGAAAAGGTCCATTTACCAGCAGCACTGTAAATGAGGCCTAGATGCACACCTAAGGGACCACAACATTGAGGGATATACAGTGTAATGTAATAAATACTGACATAAAAGCACACACATAGATTGGACTTGATGGACCTGTGTCTTTTTTTAACCTCACTAACTATGTAACTATTATCCAGCTTTTTTCATCCAGCATTTTTTTTTCTAGCTTTTTTGGAGCTTATGAAAAATACTAGTGAGCATGGAGCCTCAAATAGAACTTCAGCTTTAAACTAAAGCATATAAGTGTAGGTGTTTTCCATGTACTTATTTTTCAGTTTTTTTTTTACCTGAAAAGTAAAGGCATAATGTGCTAGTATGTATCGCATACTAGCACATTATGTGACACTTATCTGCAAACTAAGCCCACGTGGTCCCCGCTGGAGGCCACATTCATCTTCGCCCATCTTCCTTCTGGATTCCTTGGACTCCGGCTGTGTAACTGGCCGGAGCCACGTGACGTCACTCCCTCACATGCATGCTGGAGCCGCCAGTCACAGCACAGGGTTCTGAAGACACGGCACAGGCGGCCATTCCTTCAGAGCGCATGTCCCGACAACGTAATCGCCTCTATATACAGTAAATGCACCATTTAGGAGATATTTACAGTACCTATAGGTAAGTCTCATTCTAGGCCCACCTATAGGTACAAACATTAGAGGGAAGTTACCAGGGTAACCTGTCCAGGTATTTATTTTGCCCCCCACAAAGATCACAGTACTCCCCCTGAAAATGCTTTCATATACTTTTCTTTTTAAGGACTGTACCATTTTTGTTCAGACATCATTCAGGGTCACCACTTACTTCTGGTGTTCACAAATTTCTTACACAGATTAGCCCCCTGCTACCGCCTCTCACCCTGCAGCTTGCTACAAAGCTACAATGTTGCAGTCTGATCATTGGAGGGGAGAGATAAAGGAAAGGCTTGCTCCTGCCTGCAGCAGGCTGATGACTCTCTCCCAGTCTATAGAGCAGTGTTTCTCAAACTTTTTTGTATTGCGGCGCAACAAAAAGATCTAAAAATTTTCATGGCACACCTGAAAAGATTTAACAATTTTTGTGGTGAAGAAATTATTTATGTTAACATATATATTTCATTTAAATTTAATGTGAAGGATGTGAGTGCGCATACCCGATGGCTGGAGGTTCCACTACAGGAGGATTTGTTACTTGCTATGTGAGCTTTTAGGTTGAATTTATGAGGTGAGAGGCTGGCAATATCTACGGTGGAGGGGCTGAAGTCACCCTTTGCACTGTGTTCTGGATGTTTGACACCCATCTCACGAAGGCTGCTTACATCTCCTATTGGCTTTTTTTTTATCTTTTTCCTTTAGGTGGCGCTGCACTGTTTTCTTATTTATGCTTCATAAGGTTCAGCCCGGGTTCACATTTGAGTTGCCACATCATCCCTTTAATCCAGGACACATATTAATTACACAGGTTCTGTGGCCGATTAAGTTGGTAATTAAACTCACTTGGTGCTTTATCGACATTAAATTAGCCTCAGAACCTGTGTAATTCATAAGTGTCCTGGATTAAAGGGATGACGTGGCAACCCTAGTTCACATATGTGCGATGCGGGAACCACCATTACAGAGCTGGTTCCCGCATCAGTCTTCCCGCAGGCAGTTTACACTGCTTTCTGCGAACCCCCAGTTTTGTTCACAGATCGCAGTGCCAACTGTGAACTCGCACATGAATCGGATCGCATGGATGAGAACACTCACGTAATGCGACTCGAGTTCGGGAAAAAAAAAGGTCCCTGCACCTTTTTTAGTGTGAATCCAGTGCGAGTTCAGCCATACAAGTGTATGGCTGAACTCGCACTGCTCAGGCATCGCATGTGATTGGCACCTGCGGTGTGGGTGCGATTCAAATGAGATGCTTAAGATCGCAGAAATGTGAACCGGGGCTCAGTGAATTTTCCTTTCCCTAGTGTTCAGCAGCCATATATGTATTGCATCTTATTTATTAGTTTGTCTGTGCTGAATATTTCTATCTTCAAAGTGATGGATGTGCCTGCTTTCGAAAACAAATCAGATTCAAGTGAGGTTCCAAAGTCGACAAACAGTACAAACAAATGGAACGGTCTCTATTATTATAATATAATTAGAGTGATCAAGTGCTCACAAGATCTCACACAAGTCTTGCGTTACAAAAGGAACCAATGAATGACAGACTGACAGAGATTGCATTTTTATATATGTTTCTTTTTTAACTATTGCAACATTGATTTACTATTTAAGTTTCCGATATGTTCAAGGTTTCAAAATGCTAGCAATTTTAAATATTTTTCAAAACTCCCATGGCTCACAGTTTGAGAAATACTGCTATACAGTAGATACAAGAGGGGCCTTGTTACCCATAATTGTCCACCAATTTATTCCTCTTCTTTACATGATACCTCATGGGAGGCGCTTGTCTCAATTGTTTGTATGGTACATTTTTGTTTTGTTATGTTTCCTCAAAATCCTCAATTAAAATCTTATGAAAGACACATTCTCTCAGTCTAGGCATAATCACTGACTGGAATCCAAGGATGGCTTTAAGTGGAGGTAAACCCTCACATATACCCAGTGAACAGCCTCAGATGATACGCAGAGATTAAATAAATCTCCCTACAAGTTTTACATGTATATCTGCTGTCTTCATCTTTATATACTTCAGAAAGTTCAGATCGTGTTTAGAGATTTTCTCTTCCTGTTCAGCACTGAGTGTGAAGTCTGGGCACACAGCCAAGACAGCCGATTGGAGGAAAGACACATACCCCCTCTCCACATAGGCAGAGGCTCTCAGAGCTGTTTTCTGAATAGTTCAGCTCTGTGCTAATCTATTTATAGCATCCTCCCCGCCACAAAATGCAGCCTGCTTTCATCTCCTGTGACTGAGAACTTGTCAGAAGTTATCAGGCTGATAACAGAGCTATGGAGCAGGAGAAAGCCACAGGACTGCTTTGAAGAGAGATAAGAAAACACTGCAGATATATATTCACATTTCATGAACCGGGTCTACATCCACTTTAATGACAAAAGGTGGAGCTTTTCTGAAAAATTATGCTGTTACTTTATATTGTAACATTTCAGGAATTCATTCCTGAAACACCTGCAAAGGTCCACTTTAATGTATTAATTCACGCTTACAAAGTTAGGCTGCATTCACACAGGGGTGACCAGACTTTAGCGCAACTTTGCAAGGCGATTTCAGTGTAACTTTCTGCCCGACTTCCGGGTGACTTCAGGCAACTTCAGGTGACTTACAACACGACTTATGCCAGACGACTTTGCCTGTGGCCAATCAGAGAAGGGAGGGAGGAGGCTGCCCCAAATAAATTCTATTCTTTAACACTACAAAGTCGATTGTATTTAGATGGGGGATCCGACTTGGAGGCGACTTCTATTTAATTCTATGGGCACAAGTCGGATAGAAGTCACCTCCATGTAGTACAGGAACCTTTTCTGAAGTGACTTCAGTAGTGTATATTAAGACTTGGCGCGACCTGAGACAACTCAAGTCAGATCGCAAGTCACCCCTGTGTGAATGCAACCTTACTGATGGTTAAAGCTGAGTTCCAGCCATTTTTGTGTTTATTAAAAGTCAGCAGCTACAAAAAGTGTAGATGCTGACTTTTAATAAACACACACTCACCTATCCCAAGATCCAGCGATGCGGCTGCCCAAAGCCCTCACTTCTCTTCCCTACCTCTCCTCTGCACTGGCATCACTAGTGTGGGCACCCAGCTGTGGCAGCTTGCGGCTTCACAGCCGGGTGCGCACTGTGCGAGTCGCGCTACACGTCCTGAATGGCTGGGAAATCTCCCCTCCCTCCCTGCAATCTTCTGGGACACGTCACAGGTCCCAGAAGATTGCAGGGAGGGAGGGGGAGAGGAGAACTCAACTCAAGTCCCCTAGGCAGGCCAAGTGGAAGTGGGAGCTGGGTACCTGTCAAAACTAGGTACCCACTCCCGCCTAAAAAAATGACATGCCAAATATGGCATGTCAGGGAGTTAGGAGTCCTTAAAGTGGAAGTCCCACTTTTGGGTTGAACTCCAATTTAATTGTAAAGTAATTTTGCCTGACTGTTACATTTTGATATGCTTTCTCTACCATATTTTCATTATTGCAACATACACATACAGTATTTGTAGATTATCAGTCTAGTATCTGCCTGTATGTGATTGCAGTCATTCAGCATTCCTGATCAATAACTGCTGAGATAACAATTCAGTCACACATTAGAGTGCCCCATCAGTCAGCTCTGAGTGGTGGAGGAGAGATACAACCAATGAGCAGCCAGAAAGGGAGGTTCCCTATTTAGGCTGATTGGCTGGCTCTGTCTGAGGCCTTGTTCACACCATGGTGCAGGGACATCAGCTTTTCTGCACGTCTTTTGCAAGGACACAAAAAAAAAACACTTGTTCTCCATGTGCCCTATTCACATCACAACACTGGTATCATGTGCGGATTTTTTTCTGCATGCAAAAAACTGACATGACATCAACATTGGTATGAATGGGGCACATAACTGACGTGCATGAAAACTGATGTTAGCGTGCATGAAAACTGATGGAAACTGATGTGAAACAGATGTCGGTTTTCCCACCAGTCATCACTTTTCATGCATGTCAGTTATGTGCCCTATTCACACCAATGTTGATGTACATAGAGAACATGTGGTTCCAAGGGTAATCTAAAAATTACAGATCTACATTTCAGGGTTCACCCAAAATTGATATTTTAGGGTCCGGTACATTCTGTAGAATTTAACCCCCCTGATGATATCTTTTATATTTCGGAGACTCTATTGATGAGATCTCTGCAATGAGAGACCCCCCCCCCAGCTACCAGCAGCAAGTCTGAGTGAATACTACTGGGCCCATGAGCTCAGCAGGCCACACGTAATTGTCACACCTTCCTATGTACTAAAGTGTGAACGGATCACAGGATTCCTTTCTAATGTCATTTCATCCTCTCTGCTTGTTTTACTCCTGGAAAATAACACCAACCAGACCCAACTTTAATGAGAACAGCAGCCCTAATGATGATTGAGCCCCTCCAAGACTGTTTTTTTTTTTCGGACAATGGGGGTCCTGTGTTGGGATTTCGTTCTGGAGGATTGAAGTTTAATCCTCTGACAAAAACTTTTGTTAAAGAGATTTTGGCATCATTTGATAATCGGGGTAATAAATTAATTCCATTGTGGAATCCGTTGGATGGCGAGAGCAGAAGTGAGCTCTCCATCATGCCGCCATCTCCTCTGAACATGTCGGCTCCTCAGAGGGGGGGGAGTTATGTTCAATTTAATTCCAGCAGAACCATATGTTACCCGCTGAGCCGGAGTCTGTACCAGTCCGAGCACGCCGAATCTCCACTACAGTCGGGAACATCCATCACACTGCCACGCTCCATCTTAACTCCTTATTGGTCCTCTGCATCTCTCTGTGCAATCTGTCTATATATAATCTATATATTTATACATCATCTATCTATGGGAATATCCCTCTGCCCATTAGGAAGGCAGAGTAACACATAATAGCCCAGTCAGAGGTCAGGATTCATCATGTAGCTAGATCAGATTTTATCCACCCAGAAATAGAGATCCCTTGCCAGAATCCAGCATCCAGCGTGAGCGTATTAGGCGGTATCATCCAGCATGAATCCTGCTTATCCCCATGTCGGAGCGGCCAGGGTTTCCAGCAGCTGTAATAACCTTCATCCCTGATTCATTTCCTCCATTTACAGGATCAGCGTCTCCTAGCAGATGTTCACAAAGTCGCGATGGCTTCTGGACGGTTGCCGGGGCTACCCCTCCCACCCTTCATACCGGGGGAAAACTATGTCACATAATCCCAGGTTATGCACCAGGAACTCAGAATAAGGCTAGGTTTCCCCTATTGCGACCCCAAAGTTGCATGATTTACAGTGCGACTTTGGAGTGCAACTTTGATGCTTCTTTGAATGCAGCTTTGATCCAACTTTACACTCTTTGGATCAAAGTTGCATCAAAAGTCGGAACAGAGTAGTGCAGGAACCTGTTCAATGTCATTGATTTTTAAAGTCGCATAGATGGGAACGGGTGCCATTGAAATCAATGGGCTGTAACATGTCATGCGACTTTATGTGTCCAAAGTCGCATGACAAGTCACACTAGTGGAAACAGAGCCTTAAGGCATGTTCAATCTATTCTACAATCTAGAAGAGACCAAGCTGATGGAAATACATTTATTAATGCCTGTTAAAAACATCTAAAACCAAAACCTTGTTTTACAATGTATATACTTTTGGAAACAGTAGGGAACTGCTATCTGTTTCTTCTTTGGGAGATTTTCCTTCATGTCCCGGCCTAGAGACGTAACAGGAAGTCAGAGGAAATTTCTCTCGAAAGTGAGAATTTCATTCTTTCCCACATTATAGTCCTGGATTCTGGGCCACTGCTCATTCCATGATCTGTATCTCACCTGCCTACTTTCTGTGTGGGCATGCACAGACCTCACCTCTAAATATTCGAGAAATCCCAACTTGTGGCCAAGATCTCTGCAATAAATGACTATTTGAGTTAGCGTGCAAGTGTAGTAACTGAAATAAGGCTAATGCTGTGATCCCAGTTCATGGCCTATGACAACAAATTACCAAGATAGAGGACCTAGATGAAGCATTGTCCTGGCAAATCCATGACAACTGGCACATATGGAAATCTGTTCCTAGACACAAGAACAGGAGTCCCTATTGGAATTTCCCCCCTCCATCCCTGTTCTTGTGACAACTCAAGATTGGATTAACCCCTTGCTTTACATCCGGGGGGGGGGGCTCCTCCCCTGTTTCTTAAAGTGGTTGAAAACGCCTACACAGTGAAATGACTATCTTATCCACAGCAATGAAACAAATCCTTCTACATAAGTTGCACATGTCAATCTACAGCCGTCTTTCCCCTACATCCATTAAAAGTGCAGAATTTAGTATGTACAGGGGACTGGCAGACCCCATGTCTCCATTGTCTCACTCTGCTTTGGCCATCTGGGACAGGATAAATAAGACACACAAACTAGCCCCATTCTCTTCCCCACTTTCACCACTGGGGGAGCTTTCCCTGGTTCACCCTGGGGGAACATCAGGCTTTTTTGGATCCTGGGTGGGGGGGTTCCCTGGAGGTTTGGTGCTTTCAGTTCTTGGCAGGTACTGAGCTAAAACCTTTTACAGTGCTGAGGGAAGAATGGGGCACTAGCCCATCAGACTCTTGAAGGCACCTGCAGCTGCGGGATTTCTTCAGGGGCCTGAGAGGCATAATAAGGACTAAGGATTTCCTCACCACCTTTCAGGCTTTGTGTATGTCAATGGAGAAACTGACTAGACTGCTATCTCAGCTCTATCAGCTGTTACTTGACATTTCCACCCAAACAGCTGGGAACATGAGCTTGGTTGTAGCCTCTTGGAAAACCAAAATAAATTCTTAATGAAGTGGTATGGGGTCCCAGACAAACTGTCTTGTATGTTTCCTTTGGTGTCTCCACACTGCTGGAGGGAATGTGGACAAAATGGAACATCCCTACATATTTGGTGGGAATGCCTCTGCATTAAACCATTTTCACATCAGTTATAAGATGACCCTCTTTCGGTATTATTTCATGCTACACAATTGCCAGTTGGGAAATATAAAAAGTCAGTGATACCCCATCTCCTTAATGCTGGAAGAAGTTTGATACCACTGCATTAGAAAGTCCCTACAATGAGAGACTGACTCCTAGAGTACAGGAAATCCAAGTCCAAATCCAAGGAGTGGCGCCATCAATGAGTTGATAAGTGTCCCCGGTATTATGATACAAGGGTAGTGTGGATTGAATTCACTACCTCTTGGATGTGAATTGTGCTTTGCACACTGTATGTTCCTTATAACAAACTTCATGATATTTCACAGGGGACTATTTGCACTGTTTTCAATGCTCTATATGTTGTGTGTTATTTTTCCTACCACCCAAGGTAGTGTAGGATTCGTTTTGCTTCTTGTTCCTTTCTTTTATCATTCCTTGTCTCTTTTCTCCTTTTTCTTTAGCTCTTTCCTGCTCCGGCTCCATACCACTCAGTTTGTAATAGAACTGGAAGGCCCAGGCATTGAATCCTTATTTGGGTCTTCATTATCATATACTGTACTCTTTTTTTCCTTTCTTGATAAGCCCTACAAAGTACTTGGCTACTATTGATGTTATATTATGTACCATTTGGCTGGGTTTTTGTAGACTGTTCGCTCTTGCCTGAGTGATCTCTCATAGGAGTTAGCCTTTGTCAGCTGAATTATATTGGAGTATGTTGTTCATCTAGATTTCCTATTGTATTTTCTGTATACTCCTAAATAAAGATTTTTCAAACAAAGTGTAGTAATTACACAGGATCTCTCAGCTCTGAAAAGCAGGAGGCAGAGAGCTGAAGTTACATCAATGAGGAGAGTTCTGAGAGCTGACTGGAGTGGAGGGAAGGGACACCCCCCTTCATACAGCACACATGAACAGAGTTGAGGCTGTCAAAGCCCTCCCCTGTCCCCATTTTTCTCTTGGTGTCAGGAAAACTTGTATGAAGTGACTCATTTCTCACTGCTGCTTCGTTCCTCTGCTATAAGCTATGACACTTGGTGCTCTGGATTGAAGGCTTTGTTCATAATTCATGTCTGAGGTGTACAACCACATTAAGAATCAAATGCATGGTTAGTTTATGAGCAAGCCCTCACATATAATGCAGGGCACTGGTCCTGCATCAGACATGATGACATCTGCAAGATGACATGACCAAAAAGTAGGAGCAGCTACATGGGATTGGTCATAAATACCAAAATCAGCTAGGGGAGAAACCTGCAGAACCAAGGAAAAAGATAAAACAAATTCTCATACCTAGATGTTCAGCTTTGAAATAAATGGGAAGTTTACGTTCAATAATATTTTGCAATCATTTGCATATCATTGATGAATCAGCTAAAAGAATGGAAGCCAAACATTTTTTGCAAGGACCAATTAGCTGCCTAATGAGTGATTTGAGCCCAAAGTGATGGTCATGAAGTGGAAAACAGACCAGAAGAAGACCGCTCATGCCCTTCAATGACTCGGTGGTCCTCTCCTCCTAGGAGTGAATTCTGTGCTGAGGTGAGGCTCTGCATTTCTCTCAGAGAAATCTGGAATATGTAATTATCTGAATTTCTGGGACTTCTGCCTGGAAATCACATGGCAACAATAGATGTTTTCTCAGCTCAAAGCAGAACACAAGCCACAAATTTAAATCAGAATTCCAGTTCAAAAATAACCAGCATTGAAATGTAAAACTACTCAGGAAATGTAAAATATGTTCCGCAGGGAGAATGCACAATCTCAAATCCCAACTTTGAGTGAACAGCTGGAGGTGAGACTTCTATTGCCAAAGGTTTAGGCAGTGGTTGCTCGCAGATTCTTAATATTGTTCTGACAACTGTGGGACACCAACGGAGCACTCCTCACTACCATAATCATACTACAGCCAACATTAGTATCGCCACAGAGGTGCTCATATACGGTCTGTCAGCCCTCCTGTATGGTCACCCTCTCTCCATAGAGCCTCTTAGTTCTTTTACTGCTCTGTAAGTCTAAACTCCTTCCCTTCAGTCTTGCACAGTTGTATAGGCCCCTCTCCTGTACTGAAATTATCTACTCTGATTTCAATGCACACTGTGAGCGTCTTCCCCATGTGCATTAGCAGCTGCAGCAAATCAGAAAGAGCCCACCCCGGGCTGGAGGACATCTGGCATCATCCAGCTCTTTCTTCTCCAGCCTTACTTTCCCTGGCCCACCCCTTTTCATTCATTGGATTTCAGTTCTTTCAGTCATGAATAATGATGCACCGATACCAATACTGGTATCAGTAGCAGTGGCGCTACCCAGTATTTTCACGAGTGCCCGTACTCATGAAAATTCTCCCAATACTGAAACTGATATCTTTCCCACCCCTTTAATTAATTGGATTAGAGTTCTTTTAATCAGCATTACATGCATCATTAAAATAGAACTAATTTTGATATTTTCTAGAGCAAATATTCACCCAAGAGCTAAACCACTACTTGTATCAGGGCTAAGGGCTCTTGAGGGAGTACTGAGATGTTACGTACAACTCCCTGCAAGACCCTTCCACCAGCCTTGAGTTATCTGAATTGCATAGAGAAGCACAGAGACGTTGTGATTATATCACTGGGTCTAAAATGAAGTATGCAATGAAAAACGAAAGGTTTTATTTAAAAAATATACCTATAATGTTGATGATGCAGGGGGCCAAGGCAAAATGTAAGCAGATTAAACTTCAGCTTTAAGGCTGGATTCACTCCTATGCATTTTTAGTGCTTTTTGCAGATTTGCAGTGCAGTCCATTTAACATGGTTTCCTATGGAACACGTTCTGTAGTGCAAATCTGCAAAATGCAAAAAGCTCTAAAAATGCATAGGTGTGAATCCAGCCTAACACAGTACCTCTGCAGTGGGGCTCATAATCTGTCTACCCTCATAATATGGTGACCACTTTCCCCAAGTCTTTCTCCTAGTCCTTCACTGTTCTTTAACTTTGTTACACACATGACACAATACTACAAATATAAATTGGATTTCAGACCCATGCATGCATGTATTGCATTCTCCTTCTTTCATCTTACCATAGACTTGCTTTCAATCCCATCCATAGAAACTGGGAGAAGAGACTGAGAAAAATGCAACACTTCCTGCTTTTTGGCCTAGACCAGAATGAAGTTGGGGGTCCTGCTACCTCCCAGGCTGTCCATGATTCACCACAGGATGCAAGGGTCGTGAGATTCCACACACGCAAGATAACCAAAGATGGCAATGCTACAGAGGCGTGGGGGAATAACAATATCCTGCAGGTGAATTTCTGCCAGGTCCACTTTCAGGATACTCCTTTATATACTAAAAGATTTTGGGAACTTGAAGGGCCCATTCACACATCAAAATCCACAGCAGTGCATTACCGGGTGTTATAGAACTCAATGTGCACTGTGTTGAGGCAACCAATTTGTTATGAATTGGCTGCCAATGCACTGCAATGGTTGAAAAAATGCCCTTTAGCAATGCAGCACACCACAATGCACATTGCCACGCATTTTAGCATGTGATGCCACAACACACAAGTGTGAATGGGCCCAAAAGCTCATGCTTTCCTGTACTGTATGTGCTGAGATAGGCACTCCAGCTTACTGAAATCTTGCACAAAGAGTCCTGAGTGGACCGTTCTATCTTTACTTTAATAACACGCTTAAGCCCCGTACACACGATTCGACGATCGTACGTACGATTGTCGCAAATCGTATGTTGGCTCTTGTATGTAGCATACTGACTGCACTAAACGATCATACGACCAAAGAAAGAATGTTCAGGTGCATGTAATTAGCATCCAGCCATTCCTGACTTTGGAGCATGCGCGGGAGCCGGCAGTCATGGCACTCGCTAGTGAAGAAACGGCATGGATGGCCGTTTCTTCACAGAGCATGCGCCGATGCGCAGTACAAGGTAAATATCTCCTAAACGGCGCACGTTTAGGAGATATTTACAGTACCTATAGAAAAGCTTTATTATAGGCTTACCTAGAGGTACAACTTTTAAATGTAGGTTTACAACCACTTTAAACCCCTGTTGCATTTGAAGCAGCTACCCAGTAGAGGAAGGCTTATTCTCTTGGCACTGACAACAGAAGCATTAAAATGTTTCTAAACGTGGAAGTTTTTTTTGGCTTTAATGCATTCTATGCATTAAGGTATGAAAACCTTCTAAGTACAGCCCCTGCCCCAGCCCCCTAATACTTACCTGAAACCCATCTGGATCCAGCGATGTGCATGACAGCAGCGGGTCTCTCTTTCCTCATTGGTCCAGACAGCTGTTGTCAATCACAGCTAGTGAGCCAATGAGGAGAAAGCAAGGGGTGAGGGCGGGCCATTCTCTGTTTGTAAATGGACAATGGCCATTTACAGGAGTGCAGCTCGGAGCGAGCCTACTCGAGTGCCCTCATAGCAAGAGGCTAGCTATTGGGGGTACACGACAGGGAGGGGGAGCCAGGAGTGGCAGTGTGGAACCCAAAAAGAGGATGGGGCCGCTCTGCAGCAAACATTGCACAGAGCAGGTAAGTATTACATGTTTGTTAATTTAAAAAAAATTACTTTAATCACTTTAATCTCACCATATATGGATCAAAATTCAGCCAGTTCAGCAAGGACCGGCTGAATTTCGACCCCTGTATGGGCAAGAAGATTGTACAGAAGTCAATCTACCGATTAACTTCTGTACAACCAGCCTGCCAAGTGTTTCCTGAATGATTGGTGCCACCAGCTATAGCCCACTGACCAGTGTGTTCTGATGGTGGGGAAGGCTCCTCGCTGTCAGAACACAATGGCACAGTAGGAGTGATTCCCCCATCCACATCGAGTGTGTGGATGTGGGCATCAGGTGATTTTTTTTCCCCTTTCAACCAGCTAGTTGAATGAAAAAATAAAAAGATTAATGTATGGCCAGCCTTACTTTGATGCTGGCAGAATAATCTTTGGAGGTGACAAAGGAAGGGTGTATTTCTCTATAAAAGGGTTAATATGCAATAAAAGAAATAAAAATAGTTAATCTACATTGTTGGAAACGGAGCAGTTAATACCCAGCATCAGCAACAGAAAAGTTAACCTCAGGAGGAAGGGAACACAAAAAGGGTTTACCATTAGTTTTGATAGTAGATATAATGGTGCATCCAGTGGTGGCAAAGGAGGGGTTAAATGCTGGTGGTGACAGCAGAGGGGTGAATAGTAGCAGTGACTTTGATGGGTTAACTTCTAGTGGTGGCATTAAATAGGCTAACATTTGATGGGGACAGTGGATGGTTTAGTCTCAGGTGACAGGATTGGGTGGTGGCAGCGAATGGGTTAACCACGGGTGGTGGTGGTATCAAATGGGTTCATATCTGGTGTTGGCATCAGATGGGTTAACCACTGGTGATGGCAGTGAAGGGGTTTCTGCAGCCCGCCAGGATCCAGGCAGATGGCTGATCTGTCTCTCTCCCACTGATTTCTATTTTGGTCTGCTGAGAACGCTGCCTGTTCCCTGGGATCTCAGAGCTGTGCTAGCTGAGGGGAAGTACAGAGTTAAAGCAAACACCCCAGAGCCCCGCTGAATGGGAGATACAGGAGGCTCCTGGCCAAGGCCACATTTCTGTCCTTTCTTCCTGAACACACATTTGACGTTGGGCATGTTGGTGGAGCACTGGACCAAAAGTAGGAGGAATTAGGATTTACACTCACATTATACCTCTCTGCCAACTGCAGTAGCCTTGGGGGTCCCAGGAGTAGTCCAAAGAATGTGAAAAGGATAAGAAAGCCACAGATTTAATATGAATTCAGTAAATCTTTAATGCATATGACAGGGAGGTCAGAAAAGAAAGCCATTGCTTTTTAGGGGATCAATGCCTCCCCACCCATCCTTTCATCAGGGCTGGGAAATAAGATTCATAAAATAATGAAAAGAAGAGTATTTTATGATGTCCTAATACATCATGAGGATACGGTGTTATATAAAAAATAACCATGCATACAAATATATATGCAATATTTGAAAAATGTAACACAACATTGTAATGTATGGAGGACACTGTGATGCAGAGGAACATTTTGTTTAATATGGGCCTAGAGTTCTTCTTTACATTGTGCATTTATTTCTACAGATGTTGAGGTATGGAAAGATTTGAGTTGAAAAACTGGACATTTTTTGGCTGGAATCCGTGAAATGAATTTGAAAATATCTGTCCTTGTGCGGAATTTCTTCTTTCTGCGCGCAGCGAGCTGCAGTGACAAACGCATGTCACATAGAGATGACACAGCGAGTGGCTCATCAAAATTCTACAACAGAATCTTGTGACTCATCTGGAGTTTGCTGAAGGTGCTGGCTTGCCAACAGAGGGACAGATAGTGAATATTCTGTAACTTCTCTGACCAATAATTATACATTCACAGCTACTAATCACAGCCACTCATCCCCTGCTACAAGCTTCTAAAGGAAAGGGGGGTCGCCAGTCAAAGCATGTGACACAATGGGGTTTATTTAATAAAGGCAAATCCACTTTGCACTGAAATTGCACTGCAAGTGCACTTGGAAGTGCAGTCGTTGTAGATCCGAGGGGGACATACAAGGAAAATAATAAACAACATTTTTGCATGTACATGATTGGATGATAAAATCAGCAGAGCTTCCCCTCAGATATACAGCGACTGCACTTCAAAGTGCACTTTCAAGTGCACTTGCAGGGCACTTGTAGTGCACAGTGGATTTGCCTTTAGTAAATCAACCCCAATGTCATGCAAACACTAGAGGCCCCCATAAAACCCAAAACAGGACGTGATGGGGGGCACCTATAGCTCAGTAAAGGCCTGTACACACGGTGCGGTTATTGGCCAACAACGGTCGTACAACAGCCTGTTGTCCGATAATCCGACCGTTAGTACGCGCGATTCAACAGCCAATTTCCAATTATCGTCCAACAGAAGTTGTCTGAGAAGACTGGAAAACCTTTGTTGGCCAACAAAGCCAATTTTCGGCTTGTGTGTACAGAAGTTGGACTAACAAAAGCTGTAAGTACAAATATGCATGCTCAGAATCCAAGAAGTGTTTGGTCGTGTAAACCTGCGTTCCTAATTCACAAATCACATTCACCTGAACTTCCTCGTTATACGCTCGTAACACGTCACTACGTTCGGCTTTGTTGGATGATAATTTGGCTACCGTCAGTAAGCTAAACAAAACCACGGACAGCTCTGAACCATCTCCTGTAGTATGTCTGCAGCCTCTAACCATCTCCTGGAGTATGTCTGCAGTCTCTTACCACCTCCTGTAGTATTCCTGCAGTCTCTGACCACCTCCTGTAGTATGCCTGCAGTCTCTGACCATCTCCTGCAGTATGTTTGCAGTCTCTGACCATCTCCTGTAGTATGTCTGCAGTCCCTGACCATCTCCTGTAGTATGCCTGCAGTCTCTGACTATCTCCTGTAGTATGTTTGCAGTCTCTGACCATCTCCTGTAGTATGGCTGCAGTCTCTGACCATTCCTAGCATGTCACAATATACATTAAATAGTCATCTTCAAGCTCCAGTCAGTGACTTTGACTAGGCTTAGATTATGTCATCAGTCTTGTGCAGGCAATAGGAAGCATTTCCTCAATCACCCCTCCCTGAGTTATCAGACTGCAACATTCTAACTTTGTAGCAAGTCACAAGGCACGTGGCTGCAGCAGGGGCTGTTCTTTGTCAAACATTTGTGAACACAGCCAAGAACTGCAGAGGCACGAGGATTTACATTACACTTGGCACCTCTGTACTGGCATCTCACTCCAAGAGGAATATGGTAACCCTGATGATACCTGAATAAGGATGGCATCATTCTTCTGGAGGAAAAAGCAGATGCATGTGTTGTACAAGGGAGCACTGTGGTATTGGTGCAGTCCCTTGCTTAGTTGAAAACATTGGACACAAATCAGCCCATGCTGCAGCCTGCATATGTGATAAAACTAAAAACTATATATAAAAACATGGTTTTCAGAAGAACACACACTGATGTAATTTTCTGAGATGACATTACATAGATTTCTTTACAAAAAGCAAAAAGTAAATATGCAGAAAGGATAAGGGTGGTGCTCATTTCAATCATTTTGAGTATAGCCAAGCAATTTTTCATCACGTAAAATATCGAATGATGCAACATATACAGCATCAATGACAAATACGGTCTATCAGATATGATCCATTTAAAATGATAATTTAATTGATCTGTATTGTGACCAGTTGTCTGACATACGCACAGGTATTCATTTGATTGATCAGAAACAACTGATCAAGTTCTGCCATATCACATTTGATCGTAAGCTCACTAAATAGATTGAGTCTGCACCTGTGGTTTACGATTCTTATTCACGTCGATCATTTTAGTTGCTTCAAATGATCGACTAAATAATCATATTGATCCATGTGTGGCCACCTTTATATTTCTCTTGTAAGGCCTTGTCAAGAGGCTTTGGGCCTGTGTTGATGGCATCAGATTGATGTCAGTTGTGATGCTTCTGAGATCATTTAGAATTCATTGACAGGTGCCTTTGACATGCATTTAACCTCCTTCTGACTTACATTTGACCTACCCTCCTTCTGACCTGCAGATGACATCTTTCTGACTTGCATTTGACCTGCTATTGACCTCCTTGTGACTTGCTTTTGAGCATTTATAACTTGCATTTGACCTCCTTCTGAACTGTATTTGACCTGCTTCAAGTGAGTTTTGCATTCTCATGGACTTGTATGGGAAATCAAAACCCATTTGAAGCGCACAACAGTCTGCTGACACAGGCCCATAAGAAGCTCAATTGAACAGCTCCATTATCTCACATACAAAATGCCTAGGTTAACAAACACAGTGAAACGAGTTAAACTGTCATTGAGTTAATATATATTTTTTAGCTCTGTTTCCATGGAGACTATTTTCTCTGGATAAATCAGGCGTATATTTCGACCAGCGTACAAATTGCATGTCACAGGTGAATGCATTCTTTCTACCCAGTACTATAAACAAAAAATATAATTAAGAAAAAAAAAAAAAAAGCAGGTCCAACCATTTCTTTTTTAAACGACCATTGTTTCCATGGCGATTGAATGCTCTAATTACTTTTTGCTGCGTTCTGTAATGAGATGGATGGGCAGCTTCGTAGATACAGATGTTCCATCTTTTATGTAACTGGACGCACCTTTTTTTGCAGTACTTTTACAATTTTGTTGCAGGTGTTTTTGGCTGCGGGGGTGGATTGGAATGATGGTTTGGGTTTGTGAAAGGTTCATGTGTAAACATGATTTTCTCACTTCTAACAAGCGTGGGGCGGCTGCGCAGATGTTGTCATGTGAGATCTGGTTATTACGGAGATTAGATTTGGGTCACCGAGTTCCTGTCCTCACATGAACTCTCCACTAGGGGAGGCCACGTATTCTCTTGGGTGAAATCTTCCCTTTCAGAGATTTTTTTTTTTTTAAAAAGTACAGGACCATAACCATGCATGATGGCACCCCAAAGAAAATCATTTTAAGGGCCCCTATACCTCACTATTCTCAAAGACAATGGGGTTGATTTACTAAAGGAAAATCCACTGTGCACTGCAAGTGCACTTGGAAGTGCAGCCGCTGAAGATCTGAGGGGAAGATCTGAAAAGAAGGGTAGCTCTGCTGATTTCTATCATCCAATGACGTGCAAGCAAAAATACTGTTTTTTATTTTCCTTGCATGTCCCCCTCAGATCTACAGCGACTGCACTTCCACTTTCAATGGACTTCCAAGTGCACTTTTCAGTGATAAAAGAGAAGATCCCTTTCTAACTGAGAAACCTTGAAAAGAAGGTCAGTAAAGGTGCTGATTTGGTTAATCAGCCTTCCATTTATGCAGGTGTGCATTAACTGAAATAAGGGTGAAACTTGTGATCCTGGGACATGGCCTGGGACACAGCATCATCGGGGCCAAAGTCCAAGATTTGGGACTGTCCTTGGCATCTAAGCATTTTGTTTGCTCTGTACGGTATGCTGGGTATCATAATTAATTACCATTTCTGACTAACATAATATAAACTTTATGTCAGAAACACCAGGGATTATTTTAATATGAGAGTTGATTTTATGTTGTGGAGAATGTAACAGTAGGAACAAGAATAGGGAATTTTGTCAGAGAGCTCTGACTGTTGGAACATCTGACATAAAAGAAGCCAAGGACAGACTCAGCACACCAGGTTCCACTGAAAACTAAAATATCACTTCTGAGTGGGCTGATCCTTGACAGATTTATTTGTCTATTGGTATACCAGAAAATCCCTTTCCACATATAGTAATGTTCCCATAAAGTTTTTCTCTTTTAATATATGTGCAGGAATCCATTGAAGCATTGCATGTTATCAGAGTCAGTTGGCCCTTCCATGAGCCTCCATCGTAATTTCTCTCATTCTTCTGCGGCAGGTCCTGTAGGACATTAGGCGTATTCGCTATTAATCCCAGCCCGTGTTTTCCCCTAATAAGACTTTTATTCCTCCTCGCCCCCTCCTGCCTGCCTCATTACCCAGCAAATTCTGCCTGTCACCCATCTGTGCCTTCACCTTGATCAACAGCGGCGTTCAGAGGCAAAGGGGGGGGGGGGCAGAGGGGGCCTGGGATCTGCAACACTTTTCTATAATACAGGTTGCACACCCCTTACCGAAGACTGGGGAGAAAATCAACACTGAGAAAACTGTTGATAGGAGATTCCACCAAGGTACCAATTTGTAAAACAATCACTCCATCCAAAACAGGTATTAAGTGTTTACTAGATGCTGCACCATTAAACCATAGCTTCTTATACCTGGGATTGTACTGGTGAGATCTCTGTGCTGAGTTCCAGTATCTGTACACCTGCTATGCCTACTAGGCAGGGTTCCCACCATTTCCCAGGTCTGCACATCTACTGAGCTTATTATAATGGGTTCTCACCATCCCTGCACACAGTTCCTGGGTCTGCAAACTGACTGTGCCCATTGTGAGGGGTTCCCACCGTCTCTGTGCTGAGCCCCAAGGTGTGCACAGCTGCTGTACCCATTATGAGGAGCTCCCATCATTCCTCCTAGATTTATGTATTCATGTTTTATATTATGGAGGATGTAACAGGAGGAGCTGGAACACAATTACAAGTGTGCAGGAACAAAGCCAGGAATTATGGCAAGCACATCTCACTTGGAGTCCTCAGGAAATAGTTACCACTAGTTTAAACAGCCAACCACACTCCAAATAAAACTGTCACATCCCTTCTCTGACAACTTCACAGGGTGGCAAGGGGACCACTTGCCCCTTATTTTCACTGGACTTGCATATCAGCGTAATGGTCACCATGCACGTTACAGTCTGTATAATCTTTTCATCTTCCATTTACCAAAATTATGTACTAAAAAAGAGACCTACCTAAACTGTCCAAATATTCTGTATTCAATCAGGTAGGCCCTTCTACAGCATAGTTGTTAGTAGATCTAACCTAGATTCTACAGGTTAGATGTGTGGTGAGCTTAACACCTCTAGATATTTATGACCTCTCAGAGATCAAAGTACACGCCCATGATATTGAATTCATCTGCTTTTCTCTCCAGGACGGCAGTATTTTTTGTTCAATCAATATCCAGATTCACCATCCACTTCTTGGACTGAGATGCCGGCTCAGAAGTACCACAATCAAGTAAATCGTTATATCTGTGCAGTCCTTGGATGTGTTCTCAGACACAGATCAGTCCCCTCCTGCAGCCTCTCATCTAGT
This sequence comes from Glandirana rugosa, assembly GCA_018402905.1. Classification (NCBI taxonomy): domain Eukaryota; kingdom Metazoa; phylum Chordata; class Amphibia; order Anura; family Ranidae; genus Glandirana; species Glandirana rugosa. The sequence continues at coordinate 1,895,348 of BLSH010049313.1, forward strand.
GACTTGCTACAAAGTTACAATGTTGCAATCTAATCACTGGATGAGAGTAGACTGAGGAAATGCTTCCACCTGCCTGCAGCAGAATGATGACATCATCTAAGGCTAGGCAAAGTCACTGACTGGAGCTCATAGATGGTTTTTTAATGATAAAGGTAGAGCTTTTCTGAAAATGTATACTGTTGCAGTATATTGTGACATGTCAAGTATTTATTAACAGAGACTTTTAAAGGAAGTGACAGTTCCACTTTAAAGCACGATTGTCATGAATGACTGGAAAGTACCTTAAAGATTGTAATAACTGTGTACCTGAAAAAATGAAACCAAAAAAAAAAAAAAAACATGCCCGCCAAGGTTGATAATTTACACGGTGCAATTAACCATTCAACCATCACAGCCGCCGTCGAATCCTTGGATTGCCCTCACGACCATCATCAATGCATCCTTCCAGCGTCACAGAGGTTAACAGCAACACATTTATTTCTCTCTTTATTTGTCCAAAATGATGGCAGTCATATTTCATGCACAATTACCCCATCACCCTCCCTGCATTGGAGCTGGGGGGGCGATGTCCTCCGCCATTGCCGCCAGCCTTGCCTGTTAATGCGCAGACGAGCACTGAATGGTGCCTGTTCAGTACCAGCGTCGGCTGTCACACACAGGGGTAATTTTCGTCTCTTCCTTGTCAGGGCGCGTCTGACCTTGCTGAAAATCTGAAGGTCAAGTCCGTAGAGGAAGAAGGCTTGTGGAGATAAGACGGTGATGAATGAAGATTGCAAAGAAAAGTGTCATAACACTGATGGCTGCAACGCTTAACCCACATGCGTTTCATTGACCAATGGATGAAAAACAGTGAAGAAGCATCTCCGCTAGATAGATTACAGGCCCTTGGATGTAGTGGCTTCATTTGTCTCATTTTTTCATTTTTTTTCCTTTATTTTCATCCAGTGATTTCCGCCAGTAACACACTTCCTGTCATAGGATGACAACGCTAAATCACTGTACCGTATCTGTGGAGAAGCAGCGTTGGCACCCTAGGACAGAACTAAAATATAAAATTAAATCTGTTACTTATTTCAGAGCCTTCTCGAATTTAAAGCATTATACTAGTTTTAACCACAATATAATTTCCTTCTGACATGCACAAAACTAACTCCCAACACCCAGACCTATATAATTCTATGACTTGCCCAGATGTCTACAGAGGAATAATAGGCTGGGGAAGGAAAATAAGGAATATCACTGGATTTGGAAGGGTCTCTTTACAGTAAGAGTAGTAAAGCTGTGGCGTGCTTTACCACAAAAACCAATACTGACAATAGTGGAAGCAGCATTTAGAGAAAATAATATCTTTCACTGTACTTCCCCTTTGCAGCATCTTTGAGATACAACATACTGACATAATAACACCAGCTCCAGGGTAATCTTAGCCCGAATTACAGCAACTCTTCAGAAACCTCTCACTCCTGCACCTCGCCCACAGTGCAGCCACAGTCTGCGCTCAATTGGAAATATGGAATTGGAAAGGACAGAAAAGAGCTCTTATCTTTTAAAAATACAACTGCACAGCTAAATACACAGATGAAATACATATATAGATGCTGTTTTGCCTTTCTGTCCATCCAGGTTTACACAGCTGGTACCACATAGCACAGCCCTGTCTGGCAAAGGAGGAGACTTGATTTTTATTCTGCTGCAGTTCAGTTAGGCCCCTTTCACACGGGCGGATCGTTCGGGTCCGCCTGTCAATTTTTCAGGCGGACCCGAACGGACGCTCCATTGCTCTCTATGGAGCGACGGATGTCAGCGGTGACATGTCTGCTGACACCCGATCCGCTAAAAACAGATGGATGGAAACCCTATTTTCCATCCGTCTGGCGGATCGGATCGGATTAACACGGACAGACGGTCCGTGTTCATCCGATTCTCCATAGAGGAGAATAGAGCTGTGACAGGTCAGTCTCTGCACGGAGTGCAGAGACAAACGGGCTCTGCTAGTGTGAAAGAGCCCTAACACTTACAGGTCCTGTCCCTCCCCCAGCCTCTGATAGGATTGTTTCTTTCCTCATAGCAACATGTTCCTTGTTAACATAGTGGAACTCATAAGGGAAACAAACTGAAGTAGTAACTTGCAAATTAATAAATGTTTTAGTTTAGTTTGCAAAGTAGTCATTTTTATTGGTGCATGAGGTTCTGGGGTGGGATATTTGCTTGTACTCTGTGAATTTCACACATCCCATCGCCTGCACTCTGTGCCTTGCACATCTTTTAAAGTGGTTGTCAACCCTGGACAACCACTTTAACTTACAGGTAAGCCTATAATAAGGCTTACCTGTAGGTTCCCTGCATATCTCATACAGTGTAGTTGTATGTGATGACGTCATTGGGCACATGCGTAGTGAAGAAACGGAGATCAGAAAGACAGAGATTGCTGCCCTGGAAGGAAGAGGGGCGGAAGATGGACGCGGTGTGGAGCGGGGACATTCCAATGCAGGTAAGTGCCACATAATGGGCTAATATGCAATGCATACTAGCTCATTATGCTTTTACATTGCAGGTTAATAAAGAGGAAGTAAAACCCATCAGGGTTTACTTCCTCTTGAACCCCGCACTCTCTGCATTACACACACCCTGACCTTTGCACTCTGTGAATTACACAACTCTTGACCCCTGCTCCATGTGCGCTACATACTCCTGATCTCTGCCCTGTGCATCAAATACCGGACCCCTGCAAACATAATTAATGAAAATTTATTTTGCTGAGATATATATATATATATAGACACTATTGTGCTCAATTATTAGGTAAGTTGTATTTTTGAGGATTCATTTCATTATTGAACAACTACAGTATTTTCGATCAATTCAAAATGTTAATAAACCTGAATATTTAAGAAAGTAAAAGTGAGGATTTGGCTTTCTTAGGAGAATATCTATGTGTGTACAATTATTGGGCAACTATTAGTGAGCAGAATTATTATGCAACTAAATGAAAAACGATAATTTTCCCATCCCACTTGTTTATTTTCCTCTGATAAAGTGAGAAGAATAAACAAACAACTCAACATTTACAAATAAACATTCCTAATATTTAAAAAAAAAAATCAGTGACCAATATAGCCCCTTTCTATTCAATAACAGTGATAAGCCTTCCATTCATGGAATCTGTTTGTTTCTTGATTTGTTGATGATCAACATTTTGTGCAGCAGCAACCACAGCCTCCCGGACAGTGTTCAGAGAGGTGTACTGTTTTCCTTCACTGTAAACCTCCCATTTAATAAGGGCCCACAGGTTCTCAATAGGGTTTAGATCAAGTAGGAAAGGGGACCATGTCATTATTGTTTCATCTTTAAGTCCTTTACTGGCTAGCCACGCAGTGGAGTACTTGGAAGCATACGATGGAACATTGTCCTGCATAACTATCATGGTCTTCTTGAAAGATATATAAATGAGAGTGCAGCGCTAAAAATTGATAAACAATCAAATTCAATATATAAATAATTATGTATAGTCCATGAGAAAAAGTCCATATAACCGGGAGGAATCACACATCCATGTGTAAAGTGAAGATAAGCAGACTTAGATGCAATAGGATAGGGTGAATGATATCCATGTATCCAGGAAAGAACACCCTCAAATACACTTGGTGCATATGTGCTCAAACTGCTTACCAGCTGGCTTTGACCACCAGGTGATAAGTGGTCACAAATCGCAGCAGGGATATTCAGGTCTCCCAACACCTTGAAATGCACACCCAGCTAACACTATGGCATCTGTCTTTCATGAATCACTTTCGTCAGCCGATAGACACAGAACCCAAAGAGAAATATAGAAATTTCATGGTGCAGTATTTAAAACAAGAGTACTTTAAAGTGGTAGTAAACCCTAAAATCTATTTTTACCTACAGGTAAGCCTATAATAAGGCTTACCTGTAGGTAAAAAGAATATCTCCTAAACCTGCATGGTTCAGGAGATATTCGCCCTGCATGCAGCCGCTGACATTAGCGGCGCATGCGCTCTGACGATCCGGCCGAGGCGGCCGGCATCTCAGAGCTGGCTGCCGGTGCGAAGAGCTCCCGCGCGCATGCGCGGGAGTGACGTCACGCGGCTCCGGCCACTCACAGCGCCGGAGCCGCGTACCCGGAAGACAGAAGAGGACGAAGATGTCAGCGTCCTTAGCGCTGACCAACTCGGGCATCGGGGGCCTCGTTCTAAGGTAAGTATTTCATAATATGTTAGTATGCAATGCATACTAACATATTATGCGATTTTCTTGCAGGCTTTTTTTTTATTTTTATTTCAGTCAGCGGGTTTACTACCGCTTTAATAAGGTTAAGATTGCACTTACAAGAAGGACTTGAATTATCAGGATAAAGGATTACAGGCAACTGGTGTAAGGCATCCTCGTTCAAACACTCTCCCTCTAGCTTCCTGGAACTTGACCAATCCGTGTAGAATTGCGTGATGACGTCACCGTCTAGGCCACACCCTACGCATTTCCGTCACATTGAACGTCGTCTGTGGAAGGGCCAAACGAATGCGTCATCACGCTCAACATACTTACAGGGCCAGGGGGCCACCTGGCAAATTAGATGACAAGCAGCCATATTACACATTGGCCAGATACAGCCTGTGATATGCATGCAATGATGCACGGCATCACCTGACCTTCAGTAGAAAGAGAGTGGGAAAACTTAATGTTACAAAATGCGCCATCTAGCGCCCAAAAGATAAAATACATATGTTAAAATTTCTATGTAATAGAAAGTTTATTCTTCTATGGAAGCCTGCAGACATCTCAAAAAGGGAATTCAAAGGGAGAGAAGTGGAGCGAGGATGCAGCTTATAATAATAAAATAAAAGTAACGATAAAGTAAGGGTAATAAAGATTAAAAAGCAAGCATTATTTATAAAATTATTTATATGCCAATCAATGTTTAGGCCATAAGGTACATAAGAACGTATCTCAAAAGTCCAATGGGTTTTGAGTCTCGATACAGCCCTCACCATATTCGTCCCCCTCCAATGGGGTACTATTCTATCTATGGCAAAACAAAAAAAATAGGTACCTGTTAAATCTCTATTGTGATACTTAGCATAATGCCTAGAAAGATTGTGTTTTCTAAATCCTTGCTTTATATTGCCAACATGCTCAGGCAAACGCACATGTAGTTCATGTTTGGTTGGTCCAATATATTGTTTGGAGCATGGGCACTGAATCAAGTAGACTACATGTTGTGTGGAACATGTAAGAAATGTATCTATCTCAAAATTTTGAACTGTTTGGGTAGATTGGAAAGAAGTACATTTTCTCCACTGTAAGGAATTCATCTGGCAAATACTGCACTTCCTGCAAGGAAAAAACCTTTCAAGGTTTGAAAAAAGGATAATCTTTTGGGTGGATCTATAATATTAGGGGCCAACTTGGATCTTAATGAGGGAGCAACTCTAAAGATCACCGATGGAAGATGGGGGAGCTCAGGTCCAAGCACTATCATTTTTCAAGATTCCCCAATGTTTCTGGAGGATCTTCTTAATAGAGAAATGTTGATTTGAATAACCAGTGACCATGGACCATCCAAGCCTGTTATCATTGGATATAGGGGTTTCCCTGTTCATATTTCTTAACATGGACTCTCGGTCCATGGTGCTTACATTATAGATAGTATCATTGATGGTATCTATAGGATACCCCTTTTCCAAAAACCTACTTTTTAGGGTTTCTGCCTGTTGGAAGTAATCTGCCATATCAGAGCAATTGTGTCTGATTCGCAAAAATTGGCTTTTCGGGAGTTATGATGACAACTTGATAGGGGAATATATGCATTGCGGTCTGTTGCTTTGAAGTACGTATTAGTGATGAGTCGATCATCTCTAACAATAATGTTATGGTCCAGGAAATGTATGTGAGAGTCACTAGCTTCATGCTCAAGGACTATACCCCTATCATTCTGATTTAGTCTCATGATGAATGTTTTGAGGGAGGTCATATCACCCTCCCAGATAATTAAAACATCATCTATATACTTTTTATATATTAACTTTTTAATATTTTATATATTAACTTTTGGAGTCTGTATCTTGACTTTTTATAGTGCTGGCTGCTCTTAGTGTTATATACTCTCAAGCGCAGTGTTTAATTTAATTTATTTGACTCTTCTTGAAAGATGCAGACTTTTTCCTGTACCACTGCTTGAAGAAAGTGTCTTCTAAAAACTGGCAGTAGGTTTGAGATTGATTGAGTTTATTTTGAGTCCATGTTCAACGCAAAAAGGTCCAATTAGCTCACCTTTTTAATACCAGCTCATACCAGTACCCCACCACCACCTTGCTGGCATCTGTGGAAGTGGAGCTCTGTGCCCAATACTGATCCAGCCACAGGCCCATTCATCTGGTCTGTCAAAAAGTTACTCTCATCTCATCAGTCCATAAAACCTTTGAAAAATCTGTCTTCAGATATTTCTTGGCCCAGTCTTGCCATTTCAACTTATATGTCTTTTTCAGTGGTGGTCAGGTTTCAGGCATCCTTACCTTGGCCTTGTCTCTGAGCACTGAACACTTTGTTCTTCTGAGCACTCCAGGTAGGTTGCAGTTCTGGAATATGGCAGAACTGGAGGATAATGGGTTCCTGGTAGCTTCACATTTGATTTTTCTCAAATCTTTAGCAGTTAATTTGTGTCTTTTGTTCTCAACACATTTCTTGCAACACCCTGTTGACTAGCTGCAACAAAATATTTGATGGTTCTGTGATCACACCCCAATATTTTAGAAATTTCAAGAGTGCTGCATCCCCCTGAAAGAACTTTTACAATTTTTGACTTTTCTGGGTCGGTTCACACTGCTGCGATGCAGGAACCCTGCAAATTCACTGCAGGTTCCCGCATTGCATGTTTCCCAGCGGCAGTTCACACTGCCATGTGTGATCTGCGGGAAGTGTCAATGCAAAGCTAATGACACCCCCAAATCAGTTCGCACATCGCACTGTGAACTGCAAACTCGAACATGAATCGGATCATATGGGTGTGAACATCCATGCGATCCGATTCTGCTGCGAACCAAAAAAAGGATCCTGTGCGAGTTTGTTCTGAATGCAATGCGATTTCAGGCATACTATCTGTATGGCTGAAATCGCAACACATAGAGATTGCATGTGATTTACACTGCAGTGTGGTGCGAATCACATCCAATCTCCGGGATCGCAGCAGTGTGAACTGGCCCTCAGAGTCAGTTAAACCTCTTTTTTGGCCCATTTTGCCTTAAGAAAATAAGCTGCCTAATAATTATGCACACCTTAAAATAGGGTGTTGATCTTCCTAGGCCACACTTTTCCTCATTACACAAATACACATTACCTGATATGATTCAAATATATACAGCTTGGAGTTGGACAATATGCATAAAAATGAAGATTTAGTCAAAATACTCACTTGCCTAATAATTGTGCACACAGTGTGTATATATATATATATATATATATATATATATATATATATGTATATAAATATATATATATAAATATCTGAGTGACTTTTGCTTGTGACATAGTAATTAAAACATAATTTGTGGGTACGAGGACAGTGGAATAGGTATGCCATGAACAGTATGGGGAGCTTAGGTTTCATTTAACCATTCCACTTGAAGCCCCTCCTACTTTTAATCACCATATGACCACACCCACCCACAATTCACACTACGTGCACTGCATCAATCTTCTCAACGTGTTCAAGGGTGCCCCAGGTCTTTCACAATTCTAGCAATGTGCCTGGTACTGCCCTTCCCAATCTAAACTCTGCTTTACAAGGAATTCAAAAGAATAACACCAAACAGATTCAGTTAGTTACATTGTTTGTGTTTAACCATTTGAGGATTCTGAATGTAAGAGGTATGTCCTAAAAACTTCAATAGAGTTTTTAAGAGGCACCTCTTAAAGCGGAGTTCCACCCAAAAGTGGAACTTACGCTTTAAGAACTCCTAACCCCCTAACATGGCACATTTCATTTGGCATGTATTTTTTTTTTGGGGGGGGGTGGGTATCTAGTTTTGACAGGTACCCGGCTCCCACTTCCGCTCAGCCTACCAGGCGAATCCTCCTCTTCCCCTCCCTCCTTGCAATATTCTGGGACACGTCCCAGAAGATTGCCTGGCCATTCAGGATGCTCAGCACGACTCGCGCATGCGCAGTGCACACCCGACTGTGAGGCTGCTAGCTGTCATAGTCAGGTGCCCACACTAGTGATGCCGGCGCCGAGGGGAGGTGTGGGGAGAGAACCAAGGCATCGGGCGGCCGCATCGCTGGACTGTGGGACAGGTAAGTGTGTGTTTATTAAAAGTCAGCAGCTACACTTTTTGTAGATGCTGACTTTTAACAGAAAAAACGAGTGTATCTCCACTTGCAGTCTAACTCCTACCCCTGCTCCACCTGCTGCTATTACCAGCTATCAAAACACAACAGACTGGATCACCAGGTGAAAATAAAAGAAGGAAAGCCTAACAAAGAAAACTAATGCAGTCTTCACATCTAATTGGTAAGCTGTAATGTAGTAAATGTTTGCTTTTGGGTTTAATACCGCTTTAATTTTTTTTTTCAATTTTATTTGTTTATTGTGTAACAATAAAACGCGCAAAATCAAAAAAAAAAAGTTATTTTTAAAAAATGCAAACAGCTTTGTAAAGCTTTGTATTGAAAACATAATTTTGTGTCATTTTATATAGGGGACAAATTCTAGAATGAAAATGAAGACTTTTTATTTATAGTAAAACTGCTTTTTTTTTTTTTTTTAATTAACACTGGTCAAAACAGCAAAAAAACGTTTTTATAAGACAATATTGGCAAAAGAAAGCCTAGTTTGCCCACCTTCCCCAAAAACTATGTATGTATGTATGTATTACTTAAAGAGATGGTAAAGGGTGATTTTTTTTCATTAAAATAAAAATCATGTTATACTTACCTGCTCTGTGCATTGGGTATTGCACAGGGCAGCCCCTTACCTCCTCTTCTGGATTCCCCCATGGCGCTCTCCGGTCCTCATATTCTGCATGTGCCCCTATAGCAAGCCATGTGCTATGGGGGCACACATGCAGGCACACTCCCAAGCCAGGCGTGCATCCAAATACATTACAGTACAGCTTGGCCACGCCCCCTGCTTCCTCCTCATAGGATTTGACTGACAGCGGCAGGGGCCTCTGTGTTCTGTGCTACCTCTGTGTCCTGTGAGAAGAGGAAGGTAGGAGTGTGGGGCTGCAGCTGGGCATATCACTGAATTTAGAGAGAACTCAGGTAACTGTTTAGGACACGAAGGGGTTGAATAGTATTGGAGCGTTTTTTACTTACCTTAAAGTGGTTGTATACTCCTTGCATCCGTGCATATCTCCTAAACTTGTATAGTACACAGTAATACACTGCAATGCACTGTAATAGCATGTGCTGACGTCATTGGCACTTGCGCACTGAAGAAACGGCTCAAGGGTGCCGTTTCTAAAGTGACTGTGCCGTGACCGGAGGCTCCCGCGCACATATGCGGAAGTGACGTCATCGCTGCTCCGGCCAATCACAGCACCGGAGCCCGCGAATCCGGAAAAAGCATGTCACCGGTCACAACGGTGTGCAGGAACCACTGCAACAGCTTCGTTCCAAGGTGAGTATTTCATAATGAGCTAGTATGCCATGCATACTAGCTCATTATGTCTTTGTCCTGCAAGTTTTTTTTTTCTTTGACTGTGTTTACAACCACTTTAATGCATAGAATTACCTTTTAATTACTTACCTTAATGCATTAAAACATTACGTTTATAAAATAACTTTGGAACCACTTTACGTAATGACAATTATTATCAAATATACAGGCCCAATGTGCAAATGTAAAAATTGCTCTGATTTATATAGGGTATGAGAGCTGAAGTGGTTGAAGTGAAAATAAAGTGATTGTAAAGTCTTGTTTTTTGTTTTTTTTTAAAATAACAAACATGTTATACTTACCTCTGTGCAGTGGATTTGCACAGAACAGCCAGGATCCTCCTTTTCTTGGGTCCCTCTTCGCTACTTCTGGCCCCTCCTTCCTATCGAGTGCCCCACAGCTTTCAATGGGGCACCCAAGCCGAGTCAGAGCTCTGTGTGTCCATTTAGACACGGAGCCTGACCCAACCCCGTCAAATCTCTCCCCTGATTGGCTGACTGACTTTGATTGACAGCCGTGGGAGCCAATGGCACAATTGCTGTGTCTCAGCCAATCAGGAGGAGTGTCCCGGACAACTTAGACATTCGTGGACATTGCTGGACAAAGAAGGGGCTCATGTAAGTAATTAGGTGGTGCTTGGGGTGCTGCTACACACAGAAGGTTTTTATTTATCTTAATGCATAGAATGCATTAAGATAAAAAGCCTTCGGCCTTTACAACTCCTTAAGATCTCGTTCACCCGGGTGTACCATCTGAGGGCCGTGTTTGGTCTGCATGGGATGCAGAGGTGTTCTGTGCATCCGTATGCAGACAGTCCCATTCATTTCAACTAGAACGCGACGGCTGCACAGACACAGCTGCTGCTCCCCAGTTTCACATCCATGGGATCGGGACCCCAAACACACTGTATGCATTTGGGGACCGTACTCACAGGGATATCAAATTGGGAGCAGCAGCTGTGTTTGTGCAGCCACTGCATCCCAGTTGACATAAGTGGCACTGCCTACAAGCAGATTCATGGAATACCTGTGCATCCCATGCAGGCAAACACAACCCTCACACAGGTGTATGCTTAATCACTTTCCGACCATCCGCCGCAGTTATACTGCGGCAAGGTGGCTGGATAGCGCGTATTGCCATAAGTGTACATGGGTCCGTGCATGTGATATAGGAGGCGCACGGGGCCCACTATCGCGGTATACAGAGGCAGAACGGGGATCTGCCTATCTAAAAAAAGGGACATCTCAGAGATCTGCTGTTCCCAGTCATAGGGAACAGCGATCTCTGTGGTGTTCTAGGCAGCCCATCCCCCTACAGTTAGAACACACCCAGGGAACACAGTTAACTCTTTGATCGCCCCTAATGTTAACCCCTTCCCTACCAGTGTCATTTATACATTGATCAGTGCATTTTTATAGCACTGATCAATGTAATAATGTCACTGGTCCCCAAAAATTGTCATTTGGTGTCAGATTTGTCCGCCGCAATGTCTCAGTCCCACTAAAAATCGCAGATTGCAGCCATTACCAGTACAAACAATAAAAAACAAAAAGTCCCTAAATCTACAAAACTTGTAGTGCAGAGTAGATTTGCCTTTAGTAAATCAACTCCATTGTTTTTAGACGTGATAACTTTTGCGCAAACCAATCAATATACGCCTATTGCGATCTCTTTTTTTACCAAAAATATGTAAGAGAATATATATCGGCCTAAACTGATGAATAAATTAGGTTTTTTTTATATTTTTTTTTTGGAAATGTATTATAACAGAAAGTAAAAAAAAATGTCTGTTTTTTTTCAAAATTGTCACTTATTTTTTGTTTACAGCGCAAATAATAAACACAGCAGAGGTGATCAATTACCACCAAAGAAAGCTCTATTTGTGGGGGGGAAAAAGACGTCAATTTTGTTTGGATACAGCATCGCACGACCGCGCAATTGTCAGTTAAAATGATGCAGTGCCGTATTGCTAAAAATGGCCTGGTCAGGAAGTGGGTAAATCCTTCCAGGGCTGAAGTGGTAAAGTACGCCCAGGTGAATGTAGCCTAATGATGTAATAATGATTACAGAGCTACACTAATTTGAATCTTTTATATCTGACTGGATTTAATCTTTAAAAAAGACTGGATGTTAGTATGGGGATCCTTTCATCTGCCTGGTTCATAGGGTCAATATGGAATTATTTTTTTTCCCCAAAAGGAAATGAAATGATACAAAACTGGGAATGTATTACCATTTCCCAGGATAAACAATCAGCTCCAATAAGGCGAGTTTTCTCCACAAACAACTGTGATTCAGGAAAGAGTTAAACAGTATGCGTGTCTAAATGTCAGATATTAACATAGAAGATCTGGATAGAACAGAGCGGTTATTAATATCATCGGTGGAAAGAGGATGTATAAATGACAGAGTGACCTTTCTATTGTCAGGTGACAAGTGTGGGAGACAAGTCCAGCCAGCCGCCCCCCTATCCCCTGCCCGTCACATCTAATTCAAAATCATCCGCAAAAAAAAATGTAGAAAGTAGGAGAAGTGCACAGTGATAAAATGTTTTTTTTTTTTTAACAATACTTCAATGTGAAACTCGGGTCCAACTAAAAGGTCAATCCGTCCAAATTTGATATTTCATTTTTTGGTGGATGTTGGGGAGGTAACACAACCAACAGAGTTTTCCAACAGTGCAGAGAAGTTTAAGGGAGGAGAGTTGACCAAACACTGGTGGTGGTCAATTTTCTTGACGCAGTAGGCCATCAAGTGCGGTACTGATATCAGCAAAGGGTTGCACACAACACACAGTGAATGTAATGCTACAGAAAGCTCTCATACATTGCAGACATGCTACAAGTGATGGTCAAAACATGCTATAGGAGTTGTTGGAGACTGGGGAGTCACAGACTAGAGACACATTATATGAGGTCACTGCTATTACAAACAATACAGATCAATACTTCCACATTTCTACTCCCTACAGCCCAATGAAAAATTATTTTGTGGCACATTCGATGGATCTTTTAGCAAGATCCGTCAGAAAAAATCAAGAGGGGGAAAAACAAAAAAACTGAAACAAGAAGGTCAGCACGGGAAAAACCATAAGATAGCAGGAAAGAAATAAAACAAACCATTTAACTACTAAACACCATTCTAAAGAACTGTTTAGCTTCACTGACCTAAGGAAGCACCTATGCAAGGTATAACAGACTTTGGTCAGCATAGGACCCCAAGGGCCACACAATAAGTGGCAAAGTGCCGCAGGCTGGGCACCAGGGCCATACACTATACAATCTGATTGTACAATCTCCTTTAGCTCTATTATCAATTATGTAGTGCATGGACCTGCCTGACCTGGTACAAATTGAATAGATTGTTTAGGTGTGTTCTCATATCACATGGTTTTGGTAAATCTAAAGGAAATTGTATAGAGATTGCACATTTAGTATAGTGTATGACCAGCCTTAGCTAGAGGAAGGAGCAGAGTCCTCCAGCACTGCAGATTATTGCAGGAGATGGGAGTTAAGCTGGCAACATACCAATCAATATTTGGATGGTTCAGCAGGGACCGGCAAAATTTTGATCAGTGTGTGGCTCTCCTTGCCCAACAGAATTTGATAACTTGATTGCCTTCTGTTGAAGGAGAGAAGAGTTAGATAGAGGAGGCAGCTGAGTCCTCCAGTAGTGCATAGTATTTCAGGAAAGGAGAGTTGAATAGTGGAATAAAATAGTTTGTACACTTTACAAGTGCAGTTGCTCCAGAGCTTAGTAAATGAGCAAAAGCTCTGCTGACTTCTATAGTCTAATCATGTGCAAGCAAAAATGCTGTTTTTTTTTTTCCTTGCATATGATTGTGTATTATTTGCAAAGTGAAGCTTTATCTCATTTACTAAATTCTGGAGCAACTGCACTTGCAGAGTGCAATTGCACTTTGCAAAGCGCACAGTCTATTTGGCTTTAGTAAATCAACCCCCAAAGTCCCTCAGCAGTGCAGAGTATTTCAGGAAAGATAGAGGAAGGAACAGAGTCATCCAGCAGTACTGGATATTCCAGGAAAGGAGAGATAGCTTTTTGCAGCATCCTAACTGATGAGATGTGCAGTTGTAATCAGTTACCGCTTTTCTGCATCACGTTGGGCATTGCGGGCGGTAAAGCTGGAACCCCTCAGGGCTAATCTGACTGCGCAAGCACTACCGCCAGTCTCAGGGGAGGAAGAGAAGTAGGTTTATATAGGAGTGTTGGAGAAAACTCACTTTTAGCTATTAACACAGGAATTTGGCAGGAGTTGGATAAGTACAGAGCGCTGTGATGGAGGAAGCTGCTGCCTCTGAGTCAGACACGTCCATATTCTAGCTGATAATTGAACTCTCTTGGTTTACAGATCCCTAATCAATGGCTGTGACAACAGGCACAGGCAAAGAGGGTCTATTAATAAGGATCTGGAAAGCAGCTACTTATGTTTGGCTTCTGCTAAATCTCACCTGCAATTCCTTCAGATTATGAATGTCCGTAGGCAGATCTGTATACTCAAAGTGTAAAATATGGAGAAAAGTGGTTACATAGTTAGTCAGGTTGAAAAAAGACACAAGTCCATCTAGTTCAGCCAAAAAAAAAAAATATATAGAAACATTATATATAACCATACAATCCCATATATAATCCTTCACCCACAGTTGATCCAGAGGAAGGCAAAAAACCCCAGCAAAGCATGATCCCATTTGCTATAGCGGGGGAAAAAATTTCTTCCTGATCCCCTGAGAGGCAATCGGAATCACCCTGGATCAGCTTTACCTAAAAATGTTAGTACCCAGTTATATTATATACATTAAAGCGGTTGTCTACCCATTAAAAAGAAATAAATAAATAAAAACCTGCAAGACAATAGCATAACGAGCTAGTATGCACTACATACTAGCTCATTATGAAATACTTACCTTGAAATGAAGATCCGAACGGGCTGCTAGGTCCCCTCTGAGGGTGGGACATCTTCCCTCGGATCTTGCTTCCGGGTACACGGCTCCGGCGCTGTGACTGGCCGGAGCCACGAGGCATCACTCCCACGCGTGTGCACGGGACCCGTCTTTCCGGCAAGGTCCGGCCCTATTGCCGGGCCTTTGCCGGGACATACACAGCGCATGCGCCGGGATATACACTGTGCATGCGCCGCAACGCTGCAACATCTTAGAGAGGGAATATCTCCTAAAAATATCTCCTAAACCGTACAGGTTCAGGGGATATTCATTTTACCTATAGGTAAGCCTTATTATAGGCTTACCTGTAGGTAAAATTACAAAAATTGGGTAGACAACCGCTTTAAGGAAATAATTTAGGCCTTTTCTAAAGCAATCTACAGTGCTGGCCAAAACCACATCTAGAGGGAGTCTATTCCTCATTTTCACAGCTCTAACTGTGAAGAAACCTTTCAATATTTTGAGATGAAATCTTTTTTCCTCTTGACATAAAGAGTGCCCCCTTGTCCTTTGTGATGACCTTAAAGTAAATAACTCAACACCAAGTTCACCAAGTTCACTA
The DNA here is from genome assembly GCA_018402905.1 of Glandirana rugosa. NCBI lineage: Eukaryota > Metazoa > Chordata > Amphibia > Anura > Ranidae > Glandirana > Glandirana rugosa. The sequence continues at coordinate 1,910,541 of BLSH010049313.1, forward strand.
TATGGACCACTTATGTATTTGTACATTTTGATCATATCCGCCCTTAATCTCCTCTTCTCAAGAGAGAATAAATTCAGTTCCTCTAATCTTTCCTCATAGCTGAACTCCTCCATGCCTCTTATTAGTTTGGTTGCCCTTCTCTGCACTTTCTCCAGTTCCCCGATATCCTTTTTGAGAACTGGTGCCCAAAACTGAACTGCATATTCCAGATGAGGCCTTACTAATGATTTGTACAGGGGCAAAATGATGTCTCTATCTCTGGAGTCCATACCTCTCTTGATACAAAAAAGGATTTTGCTTGCTTTGGAAACTGCAGCTTGGCATTGCATGCCATTATTAAGCTTATGATTTACCAAAACCCCCAGATCTTTCTCCACTATTTGATTGCCAAAGTTGTACTCCCCCTAGTACGTACGATGCATGCATATTCTTAGCCCCCAAGTGCATAACTATACATTTATCAATATTAATCCTCATTTGCCACATAGTCGCCCAATTAGACTGTACATTGAGGTCTGCTTGTAAGTTGGAGACAGCCTGTAAGGAAGTTATTCCACTGCATAGCTTGGTGTCATCTGCAAACACTGAAATGGTACTTTTAATCCCAGACCCTATATCATTTATAAATATATTGAAAAGTAAGGGTCCCAACACTGAACCTTAGGGTACACCACTAATAACCTTAGACCATTCAGAATAAGAATCATTACCCACTACTCTCTGAATTCGGTCTTTTAGCCAGTTTTCTATTCATTTACAAACTGATCTTTCCAAGCCTGTAGACTTTACCTTACACATTAGCCGTGTGTGGGGAACGGTGTCAAACGCTTTTGCAAAATCCAAGTATACCGCGTCCACAGCCACCTCTCTATCCAAGGTTTTACTTACCTCCTCATAAAAAGAAATCAGGTTTGTTTGACAACTTCTGTCTTTCATGAATCCATGCTGTCTGTTGTTTAAAACATTCTTTTCCAACAAGAACTCATCTATGTGGTCTTTTATTAAACTCTCCAGTATCTTCCCAGCTATAGAAGTTAAACTAACAGGTCTATAGTTACTTGGTAAATACTTTGATCCCTTTTTAAATATGGGCACCACATTGGCCCTACGCCAATCCAGTGGTACTATTCCAGTTATTAAGGAGTCCCTAAAAATGAGATACAATGGCTTTGAAATGACAGAGCTCAATTCCTTTAGGATCCGTGGATGAATGCCACCTGGTCCAGGTGCTTTATCTACCTTTATTCTGTCTAAATACTTCTGGACCATTTCACTTTTGAGCCATTGTGGATCATTTGGGGCTGTGTCAATACCATCCCCATTGTGGACATGAGCTTCCCCATGCTCCTTTGTATACACAGAGCTGAAGAAAGTATTTAATACGTCTGCCTTCTCTTTGTCCCCAGTCACCCACTCTAGATTATTTTGTAAAGGGCCTACATGCTCAGACCTGACCTTTGATCTATTAATATATTTGAAGAATTTTTGGGGGTTTGTCCTACTATCTTTTGCAATCTGTTGTTTGTTTTGAAATTTTGCCTTGATTTCCTTTTTAGATATTCTGTTATATTCTTTGTAACATTTAAAAGATGATAGTGTTCCCTCATGTTTACATTTTTTAAATGCTCTTTTCTTATCATTTATAACTTTTTTAACTTTGGGCATGAGCCACATAGGTTTTATTTTTAGTCTTTTAAACTTATTGCCCATGGGAATATACTTTGCAGTGAGTTCGCATACAGTTTTTTTGAAAAATTCACATATCTGTTCTGTGTTCATCCCGTATGTGTTTGTTGCTTGCAGCTTACATTAACCACTTCAGCCCCGGAAGGATTTCCCCCTTTAGGACCGGAGCCCTTTTTGCGATTCAGCACTGCGTCGCTTTAACTGAAAATTGCGCAGTCGTGCAATGTTGTACCAAAACGAAATTTGCGTCCTTTTTTTCCCACAAATAGAGCTTTCTTTTGGTGGTATTTGATCACCGCTGCGTCATTTCTGATCGCCGCTATAAACAAAAGAAGAGCGACAATTTTGCAAAAAAACACAAATTTCTTACTTTTTGCTAAAATACAAATCCAAAAAAAAAATATAAAAAAACATTTTTTTCATCGGTTTTGGCTAATTTATATTCTTCCTCATATTTGCGATAAAAAAATTGCAATCTGCGTTTATTGATTGGTTTGCGCAAAACTGGTCGCGTTTACGGATGATGAGAATTCATTTCTGGGGTTTTTTTTATTTTTTTATTTTTTACTAGTAATGGCGGCGATCTGCGATTTTTAGCGGTACTGCGATATTTCAGCGGACATGTCGGACCATTTTGACACTTTTTTGGGACCATTGGCATTTATACAGCGATCAGTGCTATAAAAATGCACTGATTACTGTGTAAATGCCATTGGCAGTGAAGGGGTTAACCTGCAAGGGGCGCTCTAAGGGTTAACTATGTTCCCTGGGCGTGTTCTAACTGTGGGGGGACTTCCCTAGCTGGGGAAGGGAAGTGATCACACCTTCCGTGTAGAGGAAGGCTGTGATCACAGCCCTTCCCCCTTCACAGAACGGAGGTCCGTGTTTACTTACACGGACCTCCGTTTTACTTACACGGACCTCCGTTCTTTCACTCCGGGGGGGGCATCGCGGGTGGCCAGCGGAGATCGACTCCGCCGCACCCGCTCCCTGGCCCTCCCCGGACACAGTGAGCGCGCGGGCGAGCCTCCGGCGGCACGCGCGCGCTCACTGGGCGCGATCTCGCAGCCGCCGTCATATGACAGCGATTTGCGAAGGAGCGCCTCCTTGTCGCCATCAGATGCCGATCGGCAAGAGATTAAATGAAATCATGTTATGGTCACTGTTACCCAGATGTTCTTTTATATGAATGTTGGTAATAAGCTCTACATGGTTTGTGAGTACCAGGTCCAGAAAAGCGCCATTCCTAGCTGGGGGCCCAATAAACTGGACCATAAAATTGTCCTATAATAGGTTTATAAATGTTTGCCCTTTAACTGTCCCAGCAGTGCCATTACTCCAGTTAATTTCCGGGTAGTTAAAATCCCCCCTTATTATCACTGCCCCAGCCCTTGCAGCTCTTTCCATCTGTGCAAGGAGCAGAGTCTCCATCTCCTCTTTAACACTGGGAGGTCTATAACAAACTCCAATGATAACCTTTGTAGTGTGCACACCCATATGCAGATCTACCCATAATGCTTCAGACTCATCATACTTTCCATCAACTAGGTCGTCATTCACACTCGCTTTGAGATCACTTCTCACATAGAGACAGACACCACCACCCTTCCGCTTTACCCTGTCTTTCCGAAAGAGAGCATAGCCAGGAATATTAATAGCCCAGTCATGTGAAGAATGAAGCCAAGATTCAGCTATACCAATCAAATCATAATTCTCCTCATGCACCAGAGCTTCCAACTCACCTATTCTGCTTGGCAGACTCCTGGCATTGGTGAACACACACTTTAATTCACATTTTGCACATGTGGTCAGATCAGTCAGTGAATAAAAAAGTAAAGAATAAACTGCAATATAACCAGGCCCAGGAGGGACGACCTACAAATTGTACAACACTTAATTGCCTTTGCAGCTTATGCCCATGGAAAATAAAGGGTTACGCTGGGTTTAGGGTACCACAACTAGTCTGCAACATGAATGTTCCACAAACAGAAAGCCAAAACCAATTGGGGCAGCTTTATAAAACAATGGTGCAATAAGCAATGATGGGCAGGAGAATTATGAATTTGGTCATGAGTTATAACATAAGATATGACTTTTTTTTACATTTTAAAGTGTTGCTCCTCAAACATCCAAATTTTAACCCCTAAAAGATCACTATGTGCTAATGGCAGCATTTTAATACACCAGGCTAAGTGCTGAAGGCCCTAGCTATAGTCATTAACTCTGCCTAGGCTGAGATATCATCAGTCTGCTGCAGGCAAGAGTAAGCATTTCCTCAGTCTCCTCTCCCCCTGTGATTAGACTGCAACATTGTAACTTTGTAACAAGTCACAAGTTGATAGGCTGCAGCAGGGGCTGATCTGTGTCAGACATTTGTAACAACAAGCTGCACACACACCAAGAGCTACATGATTGTGCTGTCCCTGAGGTGGCATCGCAGTGTAGTAGAAATTGATGAAGATTCTGGATGATGTCTGAACAAACATGGTGTCATGCTTCTGCAGGGAAAAGCAGATGTCAGGGTGTAGTTCTCTCTTGAGATAAGTAGGGCAGTCTCCATTACTTCTGGGCAGGGATTGATGGGCTCTATATCAGGAAGATCTCACCACTGCAATCCGCTAAACAAATAAGAAAGGATATAAGAAGGCAAAAGGTGGCTTAACCCAACAAACACCAACTTTAACTGAAACATCACTTTTTGGTGGAGTGGACCTCAAATATTTTTTAAAAACAAATATACAGCTTGCAAACAGTTTGCTGATTATGTTATTTGTTTCCTGCAGTGGCTCACAATTTTAAGGGCTGCTTATAAATTTGGCCCATGGCATGGCCCTACATTTAAAGTAATGCCCGTCGTTAAACACAATCAAATTCGCCTTTATCTGCAAAGCCAAGTTGCTGGGGTTTTTTCCCTCTCTATTTGAAGCGTGACAAATTGCAAATCTTCTGCAAAAGACCCCAAAACTCTTCTCCGAGTCACCATGGCAACCGAGCTGCACAGCCGAGAAGATGCCACTATTAACCCCTCCTGTGCTGGAGGCGGGGGCCTTCAGCGCATTGCGGTGCTGCAGCCTGCAATATGGCAGCAGAGAAAAGTTGACGATGTAAAGTGAAACTCCACCATTACGTCATAGAACTAAATATCAAACAGTACATAACTCCACCCAGCTCACTGGGAGCCAAGCATTACCACTTATTATGGTAACCCCCCCCCCCCCCCAGAGAGATGTTTCTGATATGAGTCTTCATCCAAAACAACCTTTATGTCACCTACTTATC
>BLSH010049313.1:1925337-1946971 GCA_018402905.1 Glandirana rugosa
TGATCATCATAATATCGGTATCTGTCGGTCCGTCAATCATAGAAGTCTTCCAGTCGTCACGGTAGTTGAGATAAAATCTTTCCAATGGGGGGGGGGGGGGTCACAGGCAAAAATAAACGCCTGACAGAAATTTTAACATTTTTCACTCGATTAAAACTCAAAAAAAAAGAAAGAAAATTTGTCTGTTGTTAGGCTTTGAAGGAAAGCTCTACTGAGCATAAAAGGAGGTGCTGATGGCACTGCTGACCTTCTGAAGATACTAACTGCCTGGCTGTCTATGGCTATAATACTACTAGTGAAGCTAAGGTAAAGTCAGAGTTCTTCATTTGTGTACTTGCTCCAAGTCAATGACTGAGACAGTGTTGAAGCCAGCAGAATACCATGACAGACAGGGAACAAGCATTTCTAGGAGGGATCAGCAATGCCAACCTTACTTCCTCAGATTAGCTCTTGTGCCTGTCCAGGTCCTGTGTGACAGTCAGTGAAATACAGCTAAAAAAATAAATAATAAAACACTGGAATAACTAAAAGTGCGGCTAGTGATATAATTATAGCCAGAAGGAAGGTGAGAGAGATTTACACATGAATAATTTTCTTCCTATAAAACTGCGTTTGTGCTCTCGCAGGAAGCTCAGCTACAACGTGTGATCCCCAGCAGATAGAATTGATTTACAGATTATGTATGACAAGCATCCTTCCTGGAATGATAGGAAATGAGGATGCAGTGGTCTTTTCTCAATCTGCTTCTTTTTCTTTGGGCCCATTCACATCTTGAGGTCTGTTGCAGTAAAGAGCATGTTAACACATACATGTTAATATTGAATGGCTCCCTGATACACTAATGTCGTTTCAGAGCACATGAGTTGCAGCGCACTGCAATGAACAGTAATGCACTACCATGTACTGTGGTAAGCCGTGCTACCAAAAATGGTGCATGTTCTTTTGAAAGTTTTAAAGGGTTGCCAATCTAGTCATTTAAATAGGGTACCTTAACGCAGGGTTCTCCAAACTTTCTAAACAAAAGCCCTGTTTACTGTCCTTTAGACTTTAATGGGCCAGACTGTGGACAGCCTGAATAAAAAAAAATTAAAAAAATGATGGAGGATTTATATAGCGCCAACAGTAGGGTAGAGAGTACAAATACAATATACTTTAAAGTGGTTGTCAAGTCCGCCCCCCTAAAAAAAAAAAAAAAAACCTGCAAAGCAAAGGCATAATGAGCTAGTATGCAGCGTATACTAGCTCATTATGTTATACTTACTTTGGAACAAAGCTGTTGCAGCAGTCTCAGCACACAGCTGTGACGGGCTCCAGCGCTGTGATTGACACGGGAGCCGTCATTTATGGCACGTCAACAGAAGAAATGGCACCCTGGGCTACCCCGGGTGCCGATTCTTCGGTGCGCATGTGCCGATGACGTCGGCACATGCAGATGCAGGGAATATCTCTTAAACAGGTTTAGGAGATATTCCCGGAACCTACAGGTAAGCCTTATTATAGGCTTACCTGTAGTTTAAATGGTTTGTCATGAGTTGACAACCACTTTAATACAGTAGGAATCAGAGGGCCATGCTCGTTAAAGCTTACAGTCTAATAGAATATTTTCCAAGCATCAGTGGGAGTAAACTGTGCCCCATCTGATATTAGGGGGGGGAATAGTACCCCACTGTTGGTGCCAGTAGCATGAATTATGCCCCATTTTTGGTGTCAGAGAGCAGAATAATGTCTCATGTCAGTGGGATGAATAGTTTGGAGACCCCTGCCTTAACGCATTATGTGTCAACACAACACACCAGGACACTATTGACATCTGAATAGACTCTTATTGATCATTTAAAGTGCAACAAACCCCTCCTATTCTCTACAGCCAAGGAAGCTGCCATCTTTGCCCAGTTTGATCTCTAGTTGTCATGGTGCTGTACATGTGATAGTTATGGCACCAGCCATTTAATGGCTTGACAATTTGATTAAGAGTACAAGCAACTGAAACTGTTATCATTCCCTGCATGCCTTGAAAAACAGTTAGATCGATAGGTTTAGTTCCACTATAATCTGTTTATACAGTACCGTGGATGGGAAGATTTTAGATGTTACCTAAATTCTGCTATAAAAACGACAACCCGCAGCTCAAGAGACGGCTAAAATCACAAACTGGAGACCACTCCAAATATATACATGATCAATACGCTACTTTCCTGTGACCATACTATTGCCAGATCGATCACTTCATGAAAAAATATTCCTGTAATATGTGAGGTCAATTCATTTTATGCAAGTTATTAAACTGTAAAGAAGCGCAAGTGGATAAACATGGAAAGGAAAAGCAGAGCAACTAAGCAAATAAAGGTGACAATGCAGGAGGACAACGGGACAAGGACACAGCATTGTCACCCAATAACAGGAAGTGCCTGAACAAGGATCCTAATGGCAAGATTATTTTAATCTTGAATTATTATTGAATTATTAATCGGGAATTATTTTAATGAAAGCTGCAGCTCTGAAAAGATTAAAAATGAATTATTAGTGATTGTGTTTACATCTACTTTATGGTATAACTAAAGGCAAAACTTATTTTTCAGTTTAGGATAAAGTGGAGAGGGGTTAACACACCTGTCAGTCTTTGCTGCTGTCTGTGACCATGTTAGGGACATTCACCCTCTCTATTTGTCCTGTTTTCTATTTTCATTGAAAGTAAAAGAAAATCGCACATTTTGGGTTTTACCCAGAAAAGTAACATTGGGGAAATCTTCCAATGGGGCACTCGTTCTGGTGATTTGGGGGTCCCCAAGGGATTCCCTTAATTTGCAGGGATTTCCTCTCACTTCCTGTTTTGGCTATGGGACAGGAAGTAAGGGAAATCACTGCAATGGGACACAGATGGCAAGAAATAAACTGACATGGGTTATAACCCTCCCTTACTCTATCCAAAATGAAAAAAAAAGTTTTGTCTACAGTTCTACTTTAAATTCCTTGCAAAGAAAAAAACCCTGAGCCAAAAGCCGATACCTCCCACTTACTAACAGACTTGTTTTTGACTTGAAGGGTCTTAAGATTTGGACTGGCAGCAAATGATGCTCTGAAGGAAGCAGAAACCCGACTCCCAAGCTGAAAATTGGGTAAAATTTCACGCATGTTCTTTAAATTTGAAGCCACGCAACTTTCTTCTAAGCCCTGCCCCTTCTCCACAATGCACTTCCACTACACACATGAAGAGTTCACATATAAGCCACTGTGTATCTATGTCTTCTCTGCTGATTTATAGCACAACACTGAAAGTTTGTGCTGACTTTTTTCATTTTGATTCAGACCTGCCTCCAAACATCTCTGCAAAATTGGTTGAAGATACCTTATCAAGTGGCGCCAAGGAGGATTTTACCACTTTGTCTAGCCTAAAATGATGTCATCAGGCAGAAGGAAGCATTTCTTTAGTTTCCTATTGCCCAAAAATTCAGATTGTAACTTTGTAGATGGTCACAATGTGGGGCTGCAGCAGGGGCTGACCTGCGTAAAACACTTGTGAACTCAGCCAAGAACTGCATGGGCACCCGTATTTACAGAACTTTCTCAGTTCTGAGCTGGACTCTCCAGGAGGCAGAAGATACCAGAGAGAAGATGGTACTGTCCTTCTGGAGAAAAAAGGAGATAAATGCATTGTCAGGGGGAGTACTGTGATAAGTAATTTATACCTGAAAGAGTTACACTGACACATCACTGAGCATACTGTACTTAACATGGATTCCAGATCTGCTACTAATATAACGCTTTCACATGGCACTGCTAAGATGATATCACTTTAAGTGCAGTAAAGCAAAGCTTGATTTAACAAGAGCCCCGTAGGCAACCATCGCTAAGCAAAGTTTGATATTTCAACCTAAGTACAAATAAGCAGCCCAGAAAGCGGGGGAGGACGGGGCGGCTGACGGGCAGCCATAGAACGGCGGTCCATGTGTCTTCTTCCTTTTAGAGAATGCCAGGTGATATGAGATGACCCGGCATCACCATGGAGACCAGAACCTTATCCCGTTGCTCTGGTAACTGCCTTCCATCTTCAGTAAGCGTGAGGGGATGATGCTCCGCTATGCAGGGAGAGGGGATCAGCTCTTTTGTTTAAAGGGAAACTCCTCCTTTTGCATCCTACTAAAAATCAGACATTGCTCTCTATACATGGCTATGTTTCACTTAAGTTGACAGCAGACTGTTCTCATCTGCTTTCTCTATAACGTTCTGTGTCTAGATTTTCTTCTAGTATCAGTGGGTGGGGCTTAATAAAAAAAAAGCAGAAAGCATTCATGGGTTCCAGCATGCACCGCTTCTCTCCTGAGGCTGTTGTGAGCTGCAATGGGCAGTTACAATTAGGATAAGGTTGTTCTAGCAGCCTTTCTATCCTGTATACATAAGGCGCTCTATAAGCTTCCAGATTTCACTCATGGCGACCTATGAAATTTGAGAAATTGGGTGGGCTTCACCTGCTTTCCAAAATCTCTTAACTTCACTTTACAGAATTACCTTATTATAAATGTTTAGCAATTTCTGACCTTTCCATATGTGGTGGGTCACCAGCTGCTCAGCCTCTTCAAATCTCATATTTAGGAGGACCAGTGATGATTGGGTTCAGGCATTAACTTAAGTACACAATCCTGTAACAAAGGTCAGGAGTAAAATGCCTCCCAAACTGGTGCCATCACTGGGCCCCTGCAGATGAGGACTGTTTTTAATTTAAGTAGAACTACAGGAAAAAATTAGAAATTGATAAAGAATCTTGTTATTCCACCTGCAAATCCTTCTAAATGTCTGTTAATCCTTAGCTCTTGCCTGTTGGAGAGTGACAACACTAGGTTGCCTCTTGAGATAGGGTAGCATTGTCACCCTTGTCGGCTGTGCCCGCAAGAACTGCAGCACAACATGCCAACACTAGGCAGGGCCATCAGCATTTCCATTAGCCACAGGTCCCACCGAGTTTTACTCCTTGCAAGCCTTGCAAGGGTGATTAAGGGTTTAAATATGTGCCTAACAATGTGTAATGTGTGCTGCTTTTTAATACAGATCTCTGTGTTTCTTATCCCTGCTTTGCAGAGATAAGAAACACAGAGATTGTTCCCTATGTACAGAGCCCTGTATTGATTGTCAACACAGAGCTCTGGCCTGTGACTGCACACAGTCGATCAGCAGGTCCCAGCCCTGAATCATTGGCCAGGACTTACTGACAGGTTTCCGCTATGTACAGTCACAGCAGGTGCCGGATTTAGGGTGTTCATGTGTGCTAAATCCAGAAACAGGCAGCGAAGTACGGGTATGCCGCTTTGCCTGTGCAGGCCGCTTGTTCACAGTACATTGCGGGCAGGAGGACTGCAAGTGGTTAAGTAAGAAAACACAAGGTGTGCTGACACAAGCCTGAAACTATTGCACTTTCTGTGAAACATTGTACAACTTAAAGCGGAGTTCCACTCAAAAGTGGAACTTCCGCTTTAAGACCTCCTTCCCAGCTTCTGAAGGTGATAAGGAGCTTTTGGGGAGGAGGGGGGATGCGGGCACCTGATTTTTAAAGCCACTTCCGTTTCAGTCGCCTTAGGCGATTGGAAGTGGAAGGTCTCCTTTCCCCTCCCTCCCAAAGTCTTCTGGGACACAGGACAGGTCCTAGAAGACTTCGGGACCAATCGCGAAGCGCAGCGCGTGCCCACAGTAGCAATGCAACGACGCAGAGGGGAGGGGGATAGATCCGAGGCTCATTCCGGCCCCATCGCTGGACCAGGAGACAGGTGAGTGTCTGTTTATTAAAAGTCAGCAGCTACACTTTTTGTAGCTGCTGACTTTGAATAAACTTAAAAAACGGTGGAACACCGCTTTAATTTTTCTTTTCTTTGGCACTCTTTTTTTGAGCGTCTGTACAAACTTTTTTTTGCATTTTCAGGCTTGAGCATTTTTGTTTTAGTCAATAGAAATCTAGTTACTAGGAGGAGGAAAGGTTGTTCAGCACAAAACCGTGTGGTCCAGAGGGGCCTGTCTCTCATCCACCTGGCAGTGCTGCGGGCACACAAGCCTAGAATCAGCCACATGAAAGGCCTGCCTCCTCAATCTCCTCAGTCATGCAGCACACCTTTACGGCTGCAATGGCTCTGCATATACCTCTCTGCCTTCCAGCATCTTTCACATTTTTTCCCTTCATATTTTTTTTGTCGTTTCTACGGTAACCAGATGCTTGGAGCAGATAGTAAAAATCTGTTTCATAATCTCTCTAGAAAACATCTCCTGCTTAAAGGTGAACTCCAGCCTTCCCTTAAGTATTACAGTACATTATGTACAGGCTCCTCTCCTATAAAGAAATAGTTTACTCTGATTTCACTGCACACTGTGAGCTCACAATGTGCATTAGAAGCTACAGCAAATCAGATAGAGGACATAATTACATAGTTAATGTGGTTGAAAGAAAATAGTCAAGTCCATCTAGCCCTGTCCTTCCCAGCCTGACTGTACCTGTTCCGACCCTTTCATTAATTGGATTTCAAATTTTTCAATTGTAGAAGCTCAGCATTGCATGTGGATGGTACATATGACAGTCTTTATGCAAATGCAGTCTGTCTAGGAACACCCACTCCTCCAGACTGACATTCCCCCCATGAAGACATTTTTATATTTGCACAACTCCACCCAAGAACCACCTCACCGCTTACATCTGGACTGAGGGCGGTGGAGAGGAGTACTACTGAGGCAGAGTGCTGTAATGTTTCCAAGAAGCTACGGCATCCTGCCAGCCCCTCACATGTAACTCTTTTTTTTTTTTTAATTTAGATAGTGTAGAGCAGGGCTTGAAAAATCCCAGGCTTCAGGTCGCCATGGTGACTAGAAATTGCATCCTGGCGCCTGGACTTTTGTCAGCCATCCGCCTCCCACTTGCTGACCTCGCTATAGCCGAAAGATGGTCTATTGATGTCCTCCCAGAACCCCCCCCCCCCCGGCATGCCCCTGAGGTGCGCATTGGGGGCACACTCTGTGATCGCTGTGTCCATAGCGGTCACAGAGCTGATCACAGATCAAGGTAAAGGGCCAATCACAGGGGCCCTTTACTATGTGATCAGCTGCATCCAATCACAGCTGATCACATGTAACCAAATGCCGGTTAGCAGCATTTCCTTTCCTCCGCGCTGTCACAGCAGAGTATGATTAATGTGCATTTATATAGCTGGACATTTACATTGTTTACTATGTTGGCGATTAACAGCACAGTTAAGTAATAATTTAATCTGTTTTTACTAGTGTTAACATTACTCACACCTCTTTGGATTACAAATTATTGTTTGACACTGCATATAAATGGAGCAAGAAAATGTTAGTGTTACCTGAAATAAAATTTAAGGATAAACTTATCTTCTATGTGCTGTTCAATGGCTCCATGATACTTTGAGTATTGTGCATTTGGACATATTTTTGCTTGCAGGCTGAACAAAAAAAATATTTGACAGATTCCTCCATGCCTTTATGCAGCATAAATTGACAAATCCCCCAGTGGGATATTGTATTCTGGCAATCATTGCCAGTAGCTGTCAGAATACCCGAACAGCGGCTGTATCTGATTGGATACAGCCGCTGTTTAGCTGAGAATTTTCCACTTGGCTGCTCCACTTTTTCAATTAAAGGACGATGTGACAGAGTCACCCACAAAGTGAATTTCACACAGTGTATGGCCAGCTTTACCTTCCTATGTTTGTCTAGGGACATCCTTGTACTACAAACGTTAAAAAAAAATCTTTACTCTTACATACAATATGGAAAGCTATATGGACTAACCTAACCTTATAAGGGGGCTCTTATAAAGTGGCCTTTTCTACTTTTAAATGCATTTTAACAAGGACGTCCTTTTATTTTCACAAGTATAAATAACAATTTGTAAAATAAAGTTTTTTTTGCATTTTTCATTCTAAATCTATGGGTGTGATACCTTAAAGCTGAAGTTTAATCTGCTTATATTTTGTCTTCCATAGTCCCTCCTTTCCATTCTCATCAACATGCTAATGAAATATTAAATAACCTTTTTGCTTTCATTATGTACATTACTTTAGGTACTGGCGTCCCTAGGGGGTGCGGGCCACACCCAGGTGACACCCACCAGAGGGGTGACACCTGTGGCCTGTGGACAACTACACTGACATACGTCTCTCTCACAGCACCAGTGTTCTGTCAAATTAGCAAACCCATCAAAAACTCCAACAGCGTAATTTCCGGGTGGAGATTTTGATGAGTTGGATAATGTAGATTATATTAATGTAGATGGACATATGCAGGGGGGGTGGGGCGCTATGGAAGGGGAGTCTACACTGGGGGATGGTTGCACTGAGGGAGGTCCACACTGAGGGGGGTTTGCACTGGGGGGGGTTTGCACTGAGGGTGGGTCCACACTGAGGGGGTTTGCACTAAGGGGGGGTCCACACTGAGGGGGGTTTGCACTGAGGAGCAGTCAGCACTGAGGGGGGTCCACACTGAGGGGGGGTTTTCACTGAGGGGGGCCCACACTGAGGGGGTTTGCACTAAGGGGGTTCTGTAGTTAGTGGAGGGAGGCCTGTACTGAGGGAGGGAGGACTATAGTTGGTGAAGGGGGAGTGACACCAATTTTTTTCGCACTGGGTGACACCAACCTTAGTGACACCACTGATTTTAGGCCCAGTGGAGTATCACTATGTCGCCGTGCTGCTCTATGCAATGCAGGAAAAGAAAAGCTGGTGGGAGGGGCCAGCAAGGTCCCGTACATAGCTTTCTGAAGGCAGGAACATGTGATACTGAGCCTTCATGACTGAAAGAACTGAAATCCAATTAATGAAATGGGTAAGCTAAAGACAGACAGGCTAGGGAAGAAAGGGCTAGGTGATGCTGGATGTCCTCCAGCCAGGAAACGAGGTAGGCTCTATCTGACTTGCTGCAGCTTTTAATGCACACTGTGATAAGCTCTCAATGTACAGAGTAAGCAATTTCAGTATAGTACAGAAGCCTGTACAACTGTGCAAGACCAATAGGAAGGCTGGGGTTCAGCTTTAAGCTTTTCCTAAATTGAGTGCCATATTATTATTCTGGGGGCAACATATCTTCCAATTGTCATCATACAGTATCTCACAAAAGTGAATAAACCCCTCACATTTTTGTAAATATTTTATTATATCTATTCATGTGACAACACTGAATAAATTACACTTTGCTACAATGTAAAGTAGTGAGTGCACAGCTTGTGTAAGAGTTCTGTCCCCTAAAAATAACTCAACACACAACTATTAATGTCTAAACTGCTGGCAACAAAAGTGAGTACACCCCTAGGTGAAAATGTCCAAATTGGGCCCAATTAGCCATTTTCCCTCCCCAGTGTCATGTGACTCGTTAGTGTTGCAAGGTCTCAGGTGTGAATGGGGAGCAGGTGTGTTAAATTTGGTGTTATCGCTCTCACTTGCTCATACTGGTCACTTGAGGTTCAACATGGCACCTCTTGGCAAAGAACTCTCTGAGGATCTGGAAAAAAGAATTGTTGCTCTACATAAAGATGGCCTAGACTGAAACTGAGCTGCAGCACGGTGGCCAGGACAGATTCCACTCAGAACAGACCTCGCCAAGGTTGACCAAAGAAGCTGAGTGCACGTGCTCAACGTCATATCCATAGGCTGTCTTTGGGAAATAGATGTATGAGTGCTGCCAGCATTGCTGCAGAGGTTGAAGGGGTGGGGGGTGCTCAGACCATACGCCGCACACTGCATAAAATTAGTCTGCATGGCTGTTGTTCCACAAGGAAGCCTCTGCTAAAGATGATGCACAAGAAAGCCCGTAAACAGTTTGCTGAAGACAAGCAGACTAAGGACATTGATTACTGGAACCATATCCTGTGGTCTGATGAGACCAAGATAAACTTATTTGGTTCAGCTCGTGTCAAGTGTGGCGGCAAACAAGTGAGGAGTACAAAGACAAGTGTGTCTTGCCTACAGTCAAGCATGGGGGTGGGAGTGTCATGGTCTGGGGCTGTATGAGTGCTGCCAGCACTGGCGAGCTACAGTTCATTGAGGGAACCATGAATGCCAACATGTACTGTGACATACTGAAGCAGAGCATGATCCCCCCCCTTTGGAGACTGGGCCGCAAGGCAGTATTCTAACATGATAATGACCCCAAACACACCTCCAAGACGACCACTGCCTTGCTAAAGGAAGCTAAGTGTAAAGGTGATGGACTGGCCAAGCATGTCTTCAGACCAAAACCCTATTAAGCATCTGTCGGGCATCCTCAAACTGAGGGGTTGAGGAGCACAAGGTCTATAACATTCACCAGCTCCGTGATGTCGTCATGGAGGAGTGGATGAGGACTCCAGTGGCAACCTGTGAAGCTCTGGTGAATTCCATGCCCAAGAGGATTAAGGCAGTGCTGGAAAATAATGGTGGCCACACACCCTTTACCATCCAAAATTCTATCCAAGAAATGCTGACATCACAGAGTTATCAGGCCCTGAGCAACAGATGCCTCAGTGATGTCAGGGGTCTTTAGTGAATTGATAGGCTCGGCACTGACAGAGCTGACGCAGAGATTACTCCAGCATGGCTGGCTCACCTAATCTGACAGAGAAGGATGGAGCTGTATTTACGACGGTGAGGAGACCTCATCTGTCTCTGCATGTTCCGTGTCTCTACCTTATGGAGCATTTTACTCACAGTTTATACACGGAGTGCTTCATTAGCTACGCTGCTCCTTACATCTGTTTAGCTGTCAGTTCCGCAGACGGTGAAGTAACAGTTCATGAGAGCAAGGTGAGCGAAGAAGAGATAGCTTAGACAGGCTCTCTTATCCACAGCAACCAATCAGATCTTCTTCTCATCTTCCCTGAGCTGGTGGGCTCATTCACACCCAAGTGCACTTTACTGCAACATGTGTTACATGTCTGGGTGCGATGCGGCAAAGCATCTTGCCAATAGATGTGCATTTAAATGCAACACAACGCACTAACATGCACTTCAGAAATGGTGCATGCATCATTTTTATGTGTTTTGGTGTGTTGGCAGCCCATTCACTTTGATAAGAATAAAAAAAAAGAAGTCTGAAAAAAGAAAACTAATGCTATCACATCTAAGGACTGGTAAGCTGCAATATGTCACATTTTTGTTCTTGGGTTTAGATATGCTTTAGAGTTGCTGCCATTTGACTTCTTGGTGATCACATGCACTGCCTCCCAGCTCCTGTCTCTTGTAGTATTCATTACAGAGTTCTGTATACAACTGAATGCCACTGGTCTTGCATACTGTTATGCCAAAGCAAGAGCTGGGAAACAGAATGGTATATTGGGAAGGTGAGTAGAAGCTGCTGAGGGAGGTGACAATAAAGTGGTATTAAACACAAAAGCAAACATGCATTATATTGCATCTTACAAACTTGTACATATGATGGCTGCATTCTTTTTTCAAGACTTTTTTTATTTTCACCAAGTGATCTGGCCAGGAAGTCTGTGTTTTTTCAATAGGACAAGCTGTCCTCCATATGTAACAGCTACAGGGTTGATACAGGGTTGAGATAAACCATTTAACACTGACAGGGGTACTTACCATGATCAGTTTTACCTATCTATGTAAAAGCCAAAAGAAGAAAACTTTTGCTGTAACTGCTTATAAAGTCTGAGCTGGAGTTTGGCTCCAATTTGTTAGTGTTTTTTAAATCTAACAATGCTGCTGTCTAAAGGTGCCACTGTGCTCCTTCATCCAGAGTGTAGACACTACACTATTGTACACTAATACTGGAGGTGCATTACAGGCCAGATTACCTGGAGAAACAGGAAGAAAAAAGCCTAAAAATAGAAAACTAATACAGCCACCACATCTAATGATTGGTAAGCCACAATATACAGCGTGTTTCAAAAAGAATGACCCAGTTTTAAAACCTTATATCAGTGCAACCACGTACATCCAATGAATGAAACCTGTACTACTTGAATGGGTGTAGCCTAGAATTTCAAATGACGGCTGCTAGATACCACTGCTAGCGCCCAAATAGATGCTAACCTCAGTTGTTAACAAGATGGTGTCTATGCAACAGAAGGCGTTTTGTGTTTTCCAAATTAGCAAGACTAAGTTTGTAATAACGGCGCAGCATGCGTTTCAACTGCGTTTTGGGATTGATTCACCAGTGGCAAAGAAAATTTGTCTTTGGTATAAACAATTTGAAGAATTGGGGTGTTTAAGTAGGGGGAAGAGTCCAGGACGACCACGCACTTCACAGGAAAATGTGCAACAAATTCAAGAGGCTTTTCAGCGAAGCCTGCACAAGTCCACTCGTTGTGCTAGCCAAGAACTTGCGATCCCTCATTTGACCGTTTGGTGTGTTAAGACAATGTTTACTTATGAAACCATACCAATGGCAACTGGTGCAAGCTCTTCATGTAAGTCACAAAAGAAAACGCTTCGATTTCTGTCATTAGCTCTTAGACCACGCGGAGAATGACAGATTCTTACCACGTTTGATTCCTAGTGATGAAGCGTTTCATGTAAGCAGTAAAGTTTTGCATTACAATCAGAGATCAGAGAGGGGGAGAAGACTGGCAGCCAGGTACAGCACTGGATCGATGTAGGACTCAGGTTTTATAGTGGTATTAAGGAACCATCAGAGGTCATCTCTTTATTTATCTTGGTCCCAATTTACACTTCTTTGTCAGCACACAATCTTCTATCTGAATGTGGACTGCTCTGGAGCTCGATGTGTTGAGAGGCTTCCCAAGCTACATCATATAGAGAGAACCTGAAGACAATGCTGCTATCTTCCATAGGATGAGCCATCCAGCTACCTTGGCCTTATATAGAAGAACTGGCTTTGTAGATTGGAGTGGAGGTTCTGTGAGACTGGAGGGTTTAACAGGCTGGCTTTAGTTATAGTTCTGGTGAGTGCATAGCGGTGGTGGAACCTGCACACTGTGGATGAACTTTGAGTCACGTAATTGCACCAAGAAACACTTCTCAGTGGATGTTAACATTTGGGTGTCTTCCTGAATAGAGACTGTTCTTTGGAATTTTGATTATTATATGTAGTCATCTTGTTTTTTATTTATTTATGCAAGCGGTCACTACATATGTATGACATTTATATGCACTTTATAATATTTATTTCACATTTTATAGCCCTTTCTTTTTTTGAGGTAAACACTGTTATGAGACATTTCTCTCTTGCAATGCCGGAGGACTGGCTTTTCCCACAACTTAAAGTGTTACCAAACCCACAACACTAAAATCTGTATGTATATGCAGTAAAGTATGCTTGTTATACTCACTGTGGAACCTAAGGGGTTAATCCTCTGCATTGTGTAAAAAGGCTGTTTGATCTTGTATGCACAGATCCTCCTCTTCCACTGACTCCAGAACCGGTCTGGATAAGACAGAGTTAGTGAAGTCAGTGTGCACATGCTCAGTTTGGTGTGTATTGCTAGAGAGTTTTTTTTTTCTTGGGAGGGTGCATGTGATCAGCACAGGGCCAATCAGCATTGTCCAGACAGAGGGTCAGGAGTCCTGGATCCTGATAGGACAGCTCATTGCAGCATGAAAGCTCCTCCTACAAGCTTCACTAGGAACTGATAGACGTTACAAGACTGCTATTTACTGCTGATGAGAAAAGGTATTTATCAGTTTATATTTACTAAAATAATTGCATTTCCATGTTCTGTGTACTGTGGGAGATCAGATATAGTGAATCTGGGTCCTGGGTTTAGTAACGCTTTAATGAAGATTCTGAAGATTCTGAAGGTCTTTAGACATTACACCCTGTAACTTTTTCTTGTGATGATGATATGTAAAACAACATGTTTATGTTCCACCATTCCCCCACTGACTTGGATGACCTCAAAAACAGAATCATGTTGCAGTAACTTGGAGGAAGACACTCTCAGGTGCGTTGGGGATGAATCCAGCTATCGTCTTGATGTTATCCGTGCAGCAGGTGGAGGGCACATAGAGCATTTATAACATAGGGAGTGAAACTTCAGGACTTAATAGTTTGTAATCTGTTATGTAACTGTAACATATTTTCATTATTAAATATAACTATCTGAAACCAGGTCGTTCTTTTTGAAACACACTATATTACATTTTTGGTTTGGGGTTTAATAACACTTTAAAGTAGACCCATTTTAAAATAAATTCATTACAACCCTGGTGAAACTACAAGTATCAGAATGCCCCAATCAATTAAAGAAGCCATAGCCAATCTTTAGCTTCCTAGTGATGCAGGAGGTCTGAGGCTTGTGGGAGATGCTGGGATCAGTAGTCCCTCACCATCTCGAGGCCCTCGGGTTATCTGTGCCTCTTCCACATCGCAGGTTTGAAGAATAAGATGAATCTTTGGCATTGCTCCACCCACAAAGACTCTTCTAGAATCGCTCTGATCCCAAACTCGGTTGTCCCAGGAGCCCCCTTGGCCTAGTTACGCCTCTCCGTAGGGAGGATTCTGGGATTGCCTGCTCGGTTTATATGTCTGTAAAATCAGTTCTACTGAATGCGTAATCTTCCCCATAAATTCAGCGTGAAATTTACTCTCCCCAAACACACTCATCACAGCTTCATTGTGCAGGTCCAACAATAATTTAGAATTGTACAGAAATCTGATGGGAAAATTACAATGAAATTGGCTGCAATAGCTCACTGTCACTATTATGGGGGCACTATTATAGGGACACTATTATGTGGGCACATTACCCCGTCCCTGTGTGCCCTTTATATGTATTACTGCACCAAAGTGTATTACATATTAAAATAGAGTGTATGGTTGTTATATATGTAATTTATTTTTTAATGTATCTATATATTATACATATCATATCTACATATATTTCTCCAGTAATATTTTTATTTTATTATATCAAAATTAAAAAAAATTAAATAAATCTTTAAATATATAATTATATTAAATTTTGCAAAAGGATACTTTGTATTTTCATACCCCTTAGTCTTAGGCAGCAGCTCACACAATTCAGCTATACCATTCCTCTACAGCTCTTTCAGTGAGAGACGTGGTCTGAAAGCAGGCAACTTCTGATGTGCCTCCTCTTAAACTGGCAATAGATGGATTGAAATTTGACCAGTTCATCAGAGACTGGATGAATTTCAATCCATGTGTGGCCATGTGTATTATAAGCCAATCTAACAATCAACTTTTGGCGAACGGGTTTGTTGAAAATGATTCTCTATCAAAGGCTATAGCCATTGATCAGTGTATTCTGAGAGTCCCCACTGTCAGAATACAAAGTCTAGGTGAGGAGGATTCTTCTATTCAATTCAACTGTGTGGATGGAGGGATCTATTCATTTTTTTTCTTCTGCCTGTTGGCTGAAGGAAAGAAAAAATAATCCATCTATGGCCAACTATAAATTGGGACTCTGGGCAAAATCAAAAATGTCAAATATAATGCCGTCTGTCAGTACCATTAACAAAGCAGTCTTAGCTTTTCTGACCCCCCTGTAACAGTTGTATTAATCACTTGCCGACCGCCTCGCGTACATTTACTGTGGCAAGTTGGCTCCGCTGCGCAGATCGCCGTCTATAAACGGTGATCTGCACGCTCTCGTGCCTGGCGCATTCTGCCTGAGTATGGCCACGGGTCGGGTGGACTCGATGTCGCCTTCTAGAGAGGAAGAACAGGGGACCACTAATGTAAACACCCATTCTGTCAGTGGGCATGACCGTGATCTACTGATCTCTGTGATCGGGATCAGTTAGATTTGTCATGCCCCTTCCAGCACAGCCCCCACACAGTTAGAACACAGTGAGGGAACACACTTAACTCCTTGATTGCCCCCTACAGGTTAACCCCTTCCCTGCCAATGACATTTATACTGTAATCAGTGGCTATTTTTAAATCTGATCGCTGTATAAATGTCAATGGTCCCAAAAACTGTCAAAAATGTCCGATCTGTCCACCGCAATATCGCAGATCGCCGCCATTACCAGTAAAAAAAAAAGTAAATTAATTCTCATGATTTGTAAATGCGGCAACTTTTGCGCAAACCAATCAATAAATGCTTTTTGCAATTTTATTTATCAAAAATATGCAGAAGAATATATATCGGCTAAAACAGATGAATAAATTTTTTTTTTTTATATATTTTTTTTGTATATGTATATGGATATAGCAAAAAGTAAAAAATATTGAGTTTTTTCAAAATTGTCACTCTTTTTTTGTTTATAGCGCAAAAAATAAAAGCCGCAGAGGTGTTCAAATACCACCAAAAGAAAGCTCAATTTGTGGGGGAAAAAAGGATGTCAATTGTCAGTTAAAGCGACGCAGTGCCAAAAAGTGCTCTGGTCAGGAAGGGGGTAAATCCTTCCGGGGCTAAAGTGGTTAACTGTTTAGGCCTCATGCACACTGAGTTTAAAAAAAATGCTGCTTTTACAGACGTTTGACATATTTTTCTGCCTGTAAAAGCTTCTCCATGTTAGCCTGTGTGTCTAAACACACACAGGTGTTTATGGGCGTATCAGAAGAGGAGCATTTACAGGCAGAAAAAACATCACCAGTGCGTTCAGGAAAGGAACATACAGGCAGAAAAAACAGAACTAGCATAAATGCTAGATGCGTTTCCGCATGTGCATGTGTTACTGCATTGTAATGGCCAGAATAAATGAACATTCTGGCCAATAGAATGCATTACTGCACAAAAACATGTGTTTTTCAAGCAGCTTTTCTCCTGCCTGTGTGAGGGAGCAGGGACCGGGTCTGAGCTGCTCTGTGTGTGTCAATGGACAGACAGAGTCCTGCTTGGGATCGAGGGATCAAGCCCACGTCAATGCCCCCATAGCAAGCCGCTTGCTATGGGGGCACTCAGATGGGGGGGGGGGGGAGCCAGGAGCGCCGGTGGGGAAATCCAGAAGAGGAGGACTGGGGCCACTCAGCAGGTATGACATGTTTGCTATGTAAAAAAAATCCTTTACAATCACTTTAAAGCATTTGTAAAGACTCAGTTTTTTTTTTTCTTCTTTTCTTAGTGCACCACCATAGGAAGCCGCTTCCTGTAGGGGCACATCTGCGGGCTCACTGCTAAGCCAGTCTGTATGTATCTATAGACACACACAGAGCAGGGCTCGGCCTTGTCCCAAGCTACCTTTGCACAGAATTTAATTGACAGCAGCAGGAGCAAAAACTCCCACTGCTGCCTCTCTGTCCAGTGAGAGAGAGAAACCAGTGCTGCTGCAGACAGGCACATTGCTTCACCAAGAAAGGTAGGTATAAAGGGAGGGAAGGGGGAGGTGAGGGAGTGATACAAACACTGGAACATTGTTTAGAACCACTTAAAATGTAATCTACTTATATTTTACTTTCCCTGGTTCCTCCCCTATCAACAAGCTAATGAAATTAAAAAAAAAAACACAAAAAAACCTTTTTCATTCCATACCTTATTTGAAATATAATGACGCCATCATTGGGTCTCTGTGCTTCTCTATGCAATGCAGGTGGGAGTAGCCATCAGGGTGCTGTACATGGCTTCCTGAAATCATCACAGCACCCTGCCTCAGTACTCCTCTCTAGAGCCCTCATCCCGAAAGTAAGCAGTCAGCAGGCTCTTGGCAGGAGTAATGCAAATATTAAATGCCTTGATGGGTGGATGTCAGTCTGGAGCAGTAGGTGTTTTTAGGCAGATTGTACAACATATTTGCATGCACGCTACCCTAGTTAACACAACCACCAATAAAAGAATCCTCAGGGACCAAGTCCTACTCACAAATCTCATATACATACACAGTATCTCACAATTTTTTGTTATTTTGTTATATCTATTCATGTGACAACACTGAAGAAATTACACTTTGCTACAATGTAAAGTAGTGAGTGTACAGCTTGTATAACAGAGTAAGTTTGCTGTCCCCTCAAAATTAGTCAATACATAGCCATTAATGTCTAAATGGCTGGCAACAAAAGTGAGTACGCCCTTAAGTGAAAATTACCAAATTAGGCCCAATTAGACATTTTCCTTCCCTGGTGTCATGTGACTCATTAGTGTTACAAGGTCTCTGGTGTGAATGAGGAACAGGTGTTATCACTCTCACTCTGTCTTAGTGGTCACTGGAAGTTCAGCATGGCACCTCATGGCAAAGAACTCTCTGAAGATCTGAAAAAAAGAATTGTTGCTTTACATAAAGATGGCCTAGGCTATAAGACGATTGCAAAGACCCTAAAATTGAGCTGCAGCACGGTGTCCAAGACCACACAGCCTTATAACAGGACAGGTTCCACTCAGAACAGGCCTCGCCATGGTCAACCAAAGAGGTTGAGTGCACGTTTTCAGCGCCATATCCAGAGTTGTCTTTGGGAAATAAACATGAGTGCTGCCAGCATTGCTGCAGAGGTTGATGGGGTGGGGGGTCAGCCTGTCACTGCTTAGACCATATACCGCACTCTGCATCAAATTGGTCTGCGTGGCTGTCATCCCAGAAGGAAGCCTCTTCTGAAGATGATGCACAAGAAAGCCTGCAAACAGTTTGCTGAAGACAAGCAGACTAAGGACATGGATTATTGAAATCATGTCCTGTGGTCTGATGAGACCAAGATAAACTTATTTGGTTCAGATGGTGTCAAGCGTGCGTGGCAGAAACCAGGTGAGGAGTACAAAGACAAGTGTCTTGCCTACAGTCAAGCATGGTGGTGGGAATGTCATAATCTGGGGCTGCATGCGTGCTGCCGGCACTGGGGAGCTACAGTTCATTGAGGGAGCCATGAATGCCAACATGTACTGTGATATACTGAAGAAGAGGATGATCCCCTCCCTTCGGAGACTGGGCCACAGGGCAGTATTTCAACATGATAACG
This sequence comes from Glandirana rugosa, assembly GCA_018402905.1. Classification (NCBI taxonomy): domain Eukaryota; kingdom Metazoa; phylum Chordata; class Amphibia; order Anura; family Ranidae; genus Glandirana; species Glandirana rugosa. The sequence continues at coordinate 1,944,127 of BLSH010049313.1, forward strand.
ACCCCAAACACACCTCCAAGATGACCACTGCCTTGCTAAAGAAGCTGAGGGTAAAGGTGATGGACTGGCCAAGCATGTCTACAGACCAAAACCCTATTGAGCATCTGTGGGGCATCCTGAAACGGAAGGTGGAGGAGCGCAAGGTCTCTAACATCCACCAGCTCCGTGATGTCATCATGGAGGAGTGGAAGAGGACTCCAGTGGCAATCTGTGAAGCTCTAGTGAACTCCATGCCTTAGAGGGTTAAGGCAGTGCTGGAAAATAATAGTGGCCAAACAAAATATTGACACTTTGGGCCCAATTTGGACATTTTCACTTAAAGGTGTACTCACTTTTGTTGCCAGCGGTTTAGACATTAATGGCTGTGTGTTGAGTTATTTTGAGGGGACAGCAAATTTACACTGTTATACAAGCTGTACACTCACTACTTTACATTGTAGCAAAGTGTCATTTCTTCAGTGTTGTTACATGAAAAGATATAATAAAATATTTACAATAATGTGAGGGGTGTGCTCACTTTTGTGAGATACTATATATACATACAGTATCTCGTATAGTATATGACGCTGAGCACGTGCACTCAACTTCTTTGGTCGACCACAGCGAGGCCTTTTCTGAGTGAAACCTGCCCTGTTAAACCACTGTATGGTCTTGGTCACAATGCTGCAGCTCATTTTCAGGGTCTTGGCAATGTTCTTATAGCCTAGGCCATCTTTATGTAGAGCAACAATTCTATTTTTTCAGATCCTCGAGTTCTTTGCCATGAGGTGCCATGTTGAACTTCCAGTGACCAGTATGAGAGAGTGAGAGCGATAACACCAAATTTAACACACCAAATTTAACACGCCTGCTCCCCATGCACACCTGAGACCTTTTTGCGTCACATGACACTGGGGAGGGAAAATAGCTAATTGGGCCCAATTTGGACATTTTCACTTAGGGGTGTACTCACTTTTGTTGTCAGCGGTTTAGACATTAATAGCTGTGTGTTGAGCTATTTTGGGGGGACAGCAAATTTACACTGTTATACAAGCTGTACACTCACTACTTTACATTGTAGCAAAGTGTAATTTCTTCAGTGTTGTCACATGAAAAGATATAACAAAATATTTACAAAAAAGCGCTGTGCTCACTTTTATGAGATACTGTATATATATATACACACACACACACACACACACTCACCGGTCACTTTATTAGGTACACCTGTTCAATTGCTTGATAACACAAATTGCTAATCAGCCAAACACATGGCAGCAACTCAATGCATTTAGGCATCTAGACGAGGCGAAGACAACTTGCTGAAGTTCAAACTGAGCATTAGAATAGGGAAGAAAAGAGATTTAAAGGATTTAAAGCTCGTTTGGCTGTACTTCTCCTATGGATCACAGGAGTGCAATTCTATTTTCAGCAGAAAAAGCGGGCTGAAATCTGCTCTCTGCTGACATCACAGAAGTCCAGGCACCGGGTCATTGCGATAATGGAGTCTGGATCTGCCAAGTGCCTGGTCTGACACCCGGCTCAGCCTTTCAGCGAGCCGCTGAGAGACTGAGCCGGCCGCCCCCACCACTCCACAGCCCAGCACTCCAATGAGTGAGGAGGGGGCTGTGTACAGAGCTGTGATTGACAGTCGGGGAGCTTTCAGAACCGAGAATTCCGCGGTGTTCGATCGCTCGGTTCTCAGTTCAGAGGCGCCGGGGGACAGATGCAGCATCGGACCCATGCTGCATCCACCTAGGTAAGTATGATTCTAAAAAAAAGCCCAAACCCATACTTCTCTTTTAAGTGACTTTGAACATGGCATAGTTGTTGGTGCCAGACGGGCTGGTCAGAGTATTTAAAAAACTGATGATCTACGGGGATTTTCACGAACAACCATCTCTAGGGTTTACAGAGAATGGTCTCTAAAAGAGATAATATCCAGTGAGCGGCAGTTGTGTGGAGGAAAATGCCTTATTGATGTCAGGGGATAATGGGAAGACTGGTTTGAGATGATAGAAAGGCAACAGTAACTCTTAGGCCTCATACACACGTACGTTTCTTAAAAAATAAACAAACCGTCGGGCCCGACGTCAAGGAAAAAAAATCGGTGTTACGCATCGGCGTTAGTGAGCGTCGGCGTCAATAGGCGTTTTTTTAAATAAATCATCCCTCTGCTTTTTTTCAACCTAAAAATGTTGGCGTCAAAAAACGCCGGTTAATGCCGGTACTTGTATCAACGGTTCAAGCTGGTGGTGGTGTAATGGTGTGGGAGATATTTTCTTGGCACACTTCTGGCCAATTAGTACAAATTGCGCTTAGTTTAAATGCCACGGCCTACCTGAGTATTGTTGCTGATCATGTCCATCCCTTTATGGCAACACTGTACCCATCTTCTGATGGCTCCTTCCAGCAGGATAATGCACCCTGTCACAAAACTCAAATTATCTCACCACTGGTTTCTTGAACATGACAATGAGGTCACTGTACTCAAAAGGCCTCCACAGTTACCAGATCTCATCCAACAGAGCACCTTTGGGATGTGGTGGAAAGGAGGAGATTCTTTTCATGTCAACATGGACCAAAATCTCTGAGGAATGTTCCTAACACCTTGTTGAATCTATGCCATGAAGAATTAAGGCAGTTCTGGAGGCAAAAGGGGGACCAACCCGGTACTCTAGTGCTGAAACTGCTGAACAGAATGGTCATGTGAGAGGTACTGCTTGTGGGATTTGTAGTGCTACAGAGGAAGTCGGTCTCTGGACTCTGCTATGGAAGGACTCCATTTCCCAGGATGCTGTGCGGCAGGAAGAGATCTTTGGAGGAATGATGCTTTGTGGGAGAACCTATTTAAGTGGGGGGGGGG
>BLSH010049313.1:1947785-1958331 GCA_018402905.1 Glandirana rugosa
ACAGCCCTTCTCCGGGAACAGGAGTAGTTGTACCCCTTTTCCACGAAACCACACCCCCCGCGTCTCGGGGGGGACGGGGTTTCGTGGGTATGAGGGGTACAACTCACGTGCGCCGGACCATACCATATCCTCCCTCCCCCGGCAAGTGAGCAGGGGTGGGGGAAAGGACCGGACGGCCCAACGCATGAGCCTATTCCCAGACCATATCTAAAACCCCCCCTGGGGTGCGACAAAAAAGCCGTACCCCCAAGGGGAATTTTGGGCATGGTCTGGTTTCCCGGACCATACGAGGACCTCCCCCTGGGGTACGGTCAAAAAAGAAATTGGTGAACGGCTGGCAGTTAGCTTACTTACACGGACCTCCGCTCCTTCACTCTGGGGGGGGCATCGCGGGTGGCCGGCGGCAATCGAAGCCGCCGCACCCGCTCCCTGGCCCTCCCCGGACACAGTGAGCGCGTGGGCGCGATTCGCCTTACAGCGCCACTTTGCCGCCGTCAATTACCGATTGACGGTCGGCAAGTGGTTAAAGAAAAAACTGGCATGGGGTCCCCCTCCAGGAGCATACCAGGCCCTTTGGTCTGGTACGGGTTTTAAGGGGAACCCCCATGCCGAAAAAACAGCGTGGGGTCCCCCCCAAAATCTATACCAGACCCTTATCCGAGTACGCAACCCGGCAGGCCAGGAAAGGGGGTGGGGACGAGTGAACGGCCCCCTCCCTCCTATACCATACCAGGCCGCGTGCACTCAACATGGGGAGTATGGGTGCTTTGGGGCAGGGGGGGCTCTGCGCCCCCCACACCAAAGCACCTTTTCCCCATGTTGATGAGGACAAGGGCCTCTTCCCGACAACCCTGGCGGGTGGTTGTCGGGGTCTGCGGGCGGGGTCTCATCGGAATCTGGAAGCCCCCTTTAACAAGGTGGCCCCCAGATGCCGGCCCCCCACCCTATGTAAATGAGTATGGGGTACATCGTACCCCTACCCATTTACCTGGAAAGAAATATGTACACAAAAAAAAACACACAGCTTTTTAAAATATTTTATTAAATCAGCTCCGGCGGTCTTCTCCCCTCTCCGGTGTCTTCTTTTCTTCGGCTCTTTTGCGGGGTCTTTCATCTTCTGAGGGGTCTTTTCTTCTCCTCTGCGGCGTCTTCTGCTCTTTTGCCGGTCTTCTCCGCTGTCCTCTTCCCTCTCTCTTCTTCTTCTTCTTCTTCCCATGTTGACACGACGCCCCATATGAGGGCCCGCCCCATATGAGGTTACAGCTCCGCCCCCAGGATGTGACCTCATATGGGGCGGGACCTCCAGGTGATGTCATCTGGTGGCCACGCCCCATGCCAATATAAGGCACAGCACAGAGCGGCGAGGGCATTCGTGAAGGAGAACGCGTCGTGTCAACATGGGAAGAAGAGAAGAAGAAGAAGAAGAGAGGGAAGAGGACAGCGGAGAAGACCGGCTAAAGAGCAGAAGACAAGACGCTGCAGAGGAGAAGAAAAGACCTCGCAAAAGAGCCGAAGAAAAGAAGACACCGGAGAGGGGAGAAGACCGCCGGAGCTGATTTAATAAAATATTTTAAAAAGCTGTGTGGTTTTTTGTGTACATATTTCTCTCCAGGTAAATGGGTAGGGGTACGATGTATCCTATACTCATTTACATAGGGTGGGGGGCCCGCCCGCAGACCCCGACAACCACCGGCCAGGGTTGTCGGGAAGAGGCCCTTGTCCTCATCAACATGGGGACAAGGTGCTTTTGGGTGGGGGGCGCAGAGCCCCCCCTGCCCCAAAGCACCCATACTCCCTATGTTGAGGTCACGCGGCCTGGTATGGTCCAGGAGGGAGGGGGCCGCTCGCTCGTCCCCACCCCCTTTCCTGGCCTGCCGGGCTGCGTGCTCGGATAAGGGTCTGGTATGGACCCCACGCTGTTTTTTCGGCATGGGGTTCCCCTTAAAATTCGTACCAGACCAAAGGGCCTGGTATGCCCCTGGAGGGGGGCCCCATGCCAGTTTTTTCGTTAAAAATATGGTGTGGAGTTCCCCTTCAAGATCCCCAGAGCACAAGTCGCATGCCAAAGTCGGATCAGTGAAGACACTGATCAGACTTTGATCCGACTTCAATGCCTTTCAATGGGCTGAAGTAGGATCAAAGTCGGACAAAAGTAGTACAGGAACCTTTTTCAAAGTCGCTCCGACTTTGAAAAACACATGTCGGAGCAGTTAAGACGGCTCTCATAGGGAATCATTGTTTTTGTGACGTAATGCAACTTGTGCTCTTCATGCCGGTCCGAGAATCGGACTAGTGTGAACCCAGCCTTATTCAGGAAATATACTGGACACAGTATATTTAGGTACCTAGCTTTAGAACAAAACAAGCCGGCAGAAGATTGAACTGAACTTCATTAACTGGACCCTTTGCATTGCAGTTACCATTTCCCACATGACCAAAAGTCAAAGTTAAATCTCCTAAGGAACTCTCTGAATTCGATCAGGAGAATTGAGTTAGATAATTGTTATTGGTTAATGGTATCTGTGTTATATCATATTGGATCCTTATAGAGTAAAAATTGCATTTTCCAGGTTTTATTGAGCAGTATGAGCAGTATCAATTTATTTGATAGTCCACTCATTCAAATTGCTGCAGTAATAGAGTGAATCTCTACACTATTATCACTCATTGTGCTCATCTACGCCTTGAATTGTTATATCATTTATTGGACTATCAGATATGTGATTACACTCTATTGGAAGAATAAGGAATATATTCATTTGATGCACTTATTCTGTTTGTTGATAGTATTAGAGTGTGAAATTAACATGTTAAGTTGATATCTTTATTGCTCAAACAAGTTATCTACTGTTAATCAATTTGTTCTCAAGAGTTAAAGCTCTAAATATTATAGGTAAACTCTTTAGAATTGAATTCAGGTGTGGTCTCTATTACTCTTATAGTGTTAATACTTATAATATTGCATAAAAATGAGTGAACCCAGAGTGTCAGGGGTGATGGAGGACTCTACAAGTGGGGAGGACCAAGCGGGAATTGATTTCTCATGCGACCCTCAGGAGGGCAGTGCTACACTAACAAGGTGTACCTAATAAAGTGGCTGGTGACGGTGGGTGTATATATGTGTACACACCAAGATGGATAGAAGTCATATAATAAAACATGTAACTTTATCAATCAAACAACAATAAAATGAGCCATGAAAGGTTAAAATCTTGGCCAAGAATCGAAAGAATACATATACTGCGCTGCCAATACTGTCATGACTGTACCCAGGTAACACCCACATGTGATGCTGAACCATCATGACTGACAGAAAGAACTGAAATCAGCCAACAGACACCAAATGCAAACAAAAAATCTTTTTTTGGCAGAATGAACCCTTTAAGAGTAACACCTGGGTCAGTGATAATCGCGGGATGTGTTCAGCACTCCATGGCATGTTAATCTGGGTTGCTCTGAGCGAATAAAAAAAATCTAATTAAGCTCTGACTGGGACGAGGAGTTCTGGTGGAATGACCTGCCTGTCCTCTGAGGTGATCCGTTCCTTCGCACACCGTGGTATTGACGCACAAGCGCCATGTGTACATTGCTCAGGACTCTGTATAATAAGCACTGTTCTTCCATATTCTGTGGGCAGAGGGGTGCTGGTCAGGTGACACTACTGTACGGGAACACACTTTTCTCTCGCAGGCCGGGAAACATCTCACACACGTTGTATGAGAATTGATTTCCATTAGAAGAATTATTTACAGTCAGGAAGAGAAGAAGGAACAGAATGTGGAATGAGGAGAAGAGAGGCCAGAGCTGGAGGGAAGCCTGAATACATACACTAAAGAGGATCTTTCTATTACACAGAACTCATCTCATTGTTAAAGCTGAACTCCAGTCCAGCACAGTTGTACATGTTCCTCTCTTGTGCTGAAATGTCTTACTCTGATTTCACTGCACACTGTGAGCTTCTCACAATGTGCATTAGAAGCTGCAGCAAGTCAGACAGAGCTTGCCTTATTTCCTAGCAGGAGGACATCCAGCATCACCTAGTTCTTTCCATCCCAGCTTGACTTGAAAGGCCTAACCTTTCATTAATTGGATTTCAGTTCTTTTAACCATGGAATCTCAGCATCACATATGGGTATTACATAGAGCAGTCTGCATGCAAATTCAGTCTGCCCAGGAACACCCACTCCTCCAGACTGACATCTACCTATAAAGCAGTGTTTCTCGATTCCAGTCCACAAGGCGCACCAACAGGTCATATTTTCAGGCTTTCCATTATTTTCCACAGGTAATTTGATCAGTTTCACTGCCTTAGTAATTAAAACAGCTGTTTTATCTGAGGGAAATCCTGAAAACATGACCTGTTGGTGCGCCTTGAGGACTGTAATTGAGAAACACTACTATAAAGGCAGTTTGATATGTGCATAACTCCTGCTGCTTGTATCAGGACTGGGAAGTCTTGAGGGGAGCATCCTGCTCAATAAGGATGGGCTGGGGATTGTTCAGAACCGAACTGTGCCCGAGATCGCCAGGAAGTGAACCCTGCACTGCGCTAATCACAGGTAGTGAGACATTCCCCGATCGCTGCAGCGTTCACCCTGTGATTAGCGCAGTGCAGGGTTCACTTCCTGGCAGGCACGGACATGTTCGGTTCCGAACAAGCCCGAGCCCATCCTTACTGATCAACCCTCCCACCAGCCATGATCTACCTGCATTGTATAGGGAAGCACAGATGCCTGAACTTTTTTTTACCTTAGCCCGGGTTCACACATATGTGATGCGGGAACCGGCGCAATTCCAGTGCCAGTTCCCAATCGCATCTCTCCCGCAGGCAGTTCACACTGCTCTCTGTCAACCGCTGAGGGTGTCAATACAAAGTTAATGACACCCCCAGATCATTTCACAGATCGCAGTGCCAACTGTGGATTCGGACAGGAATCAGTTCTCATGGGTGAAAACACCCATGCAATCCGATTGCAGTGCGGGGACAAAAAAAAGTCCCTGCAGCTTTTTTATATGAATTCAATGCGAGTTCAGCCATACAACTGTATGGCTGATCTCGCACTGCCCAGACATCGCATGTGATCAGCACCGCAGTGCGGGTGCAAATCATATGCAATGTCTGTGTTGGTATATATGTGAACCCAGGCTTAATGCAAGGAATACACATGGACGTTTTTTATAGCTGCCTTTTTGAGCGTTTTTTGCAGCTCTCCATGTTATTCAATGGTCCCATACAAAGGCTGATGTTTTTGAGCTGTAGATGGCGTCGGCGTTCTTTTAAGCTGTAAATCTAATGCAGGACCAGCACGCTCCGAGGCTGTAGCGTTAGAGTGTTTTTGACGCTGAGCCGGCAAAGCGCTCACTAAAGCTCACTAACACGCATTAACGCCATAGCGTTTTTAGCACCGGCGTTTTCAGGTTCAAAAATAGTAGTTTTTTTTAAACAAAACGCAACGTAGCTCTGGCGCTCACTAACGCGCAGTAACGCCAAAGCAAAACGCAGACGAAATCGCGTTTCTGATGCCAATTTTTTTCCTGACGTTGGTCCCAACATTTTGTTAATACGCCTGTGTGTATGAGGCCTTAAGGTAAAAAATGTTTAGGCTTTAGAACCACTTTCAGTAGAGGAGAGAAGCCTGTACAACTGTGCAAAACTGAAGGGAAGACTGGAGCTTTAAAAAAAAAAAAAGCACCTGATCAGACTCCACGTGTCTCCTACACACACAGCATCCCAGAGCCTGAATCCCAAACTGATCCCAGATTATCTCTGTCCCGCTGCAACACATCTATTGTATATTTACTTTGTATCTGAAGTCATTGTAACAATCTATTTAGTGTTTGGCCTCAGGGAATAATCTCATCATTTAAGAGTTCATTAGCGTTATGATTATCGTGCTGCACGTTTGTGGCAAGAAGCAGTTTTGCAGATAACTGGGCCGGCGATAAGGCCCCACTTGCATCCCATCAGATGACGGATAATGCGCCGTACAATGCCTGTAATTGATTCATTAGTTAAGGGGGAAGATTGATGGTATCTGGGAGGGACTGAAAACAAATCAGTGAATGTGTATCGACTCACAGACCGCACAGTCACAGAAAACAAAATGTTATTGTTAATTCTGTCAAATATTATATATTTGATATTTAATAATGCATCCTATAAATATAAATACAAATACTGCACAGTTTTATCTGCCAAAAGATTTGTGATTCAATCGGTCTTGTTATGTAGGCTCCCTTGCCAGACAACACAGTCAGCTGCTGAACCCTCCTATCTAAATTGGCCTTAGTATGTATTAAGCCTCGTACACACGGTTCGACAATCGCATACAACAGGTCGTAGGAACGACCCTTGTATGCTAATCCGACCATTAGTACGCGCGATTAGAACAGCCGACGTACGACGGTCGTACAACAGGAGTTGTATGAGCAAACTAGAGAACTTTGGTAGTACCAACAAGCGGTCGTACGACCGTTGTATCTTGTGTACAGAGAAGTAGGTCCAACAAGTAGTACTGTGCAAAACACGCATGCTCAGAAGTCAGGAACGGCCGGACACTTATTACATGTACCTGAACTTTCTCTTTATATGTTCATAACACGTCACTGCGTTCGGCTGGGTCGTACGATCGCGTAGTGCAGGTCAGTATGCAAGTTACATTATCCAACATATGATTTGGCCCGTTCGATCGTGCGACCGTCGAACCGTGTGTACGAGGCTTTAGAGCTGCACGATTAATTGTTAAAAAATCTTTATCGCAATTCAACCCCCCTCACAATCTTAATACAGCATTTCCTCGATTCATGTTAAATAAGTGCAGAGTCAAGCAGAGCTGTCAAAAGAAAAAAAAAGAAAACTCAGCCGGCAAATGTTTATTAACAGCGATAAAGAGAAACAGTGTATCTTTTGGTTCTTTTAGATCAAAGGAATGAACTTCCGTTTGTAAATGAAGTCAGTTTAACCACTAAACCTTTGTTGACACTTGTTGCTTACAAGTTAGACCCCTTTCACACTGAGGCGCTTTACAGGTGTTATTTAGCTAAAAATAGCGCCTCTAAATGAAAGTCAGTGTGTCCTTTCACACTGGGGTGGCGCACTTGCAGGAGAGGAAACAAACTCCTGCAAGCAGCATTTTTGGGGCTGTGCGGGACAGGGGCGCTCCTCCACCGCCCCTGTCCACTGAAATGAATGGACATCGCTTCCGAAGCAGCTGTACACCGATCGGGAAGCGCTGTGTGCCGGCGCTTTTAACCCCTTCTTAGGGGTTAAAAGCATCCCACTGCCACCTCAATAGAGGCGCCAAAGCGCTGCTATAACAGCAGTAAAATGCTGCTATACCAGCAGTGCTTTACCACTGATGCTCAGGCAGCCCCAGTGTGATAGGGCTCTTAAAATCAGTATTTTTTGCTAGAAAATTACTTAGAACCCCCAAACAATATTTTCTTTTTCAGCAGAGTCCCTAGAGAATAAAATGGAGATCGTTGCAATATTTTATATCACACTGTATTTGCGCAGCAGTCTTTCAAAAGCAATTTTTCAGGAAAAGATACACTTCAATTAATTAAAAAAAAATAAACAGTAAAGTTAGCCCAATTTTTTTGTACAGTGTGAAAGATGGTGTTACGCCGAGAATCAAGAGAGAATTAGTGATCTTTATTCTAAGCAAAACACAAATTGTGATTCTCATTTTATTCGGAATCATGCAGACTGGCCATACATTATATAATTTTCCTTTAGATTTACCAAAACCATATAATATGAGGTAAAACCTAAACAACACTTTCAATTTGTATGCAGGCCCTTGCACTACATTAGTTAAAGGTAATTCTAAAGGAAATTCAAAAAGAAAATTGTATAATGTATGGCCAGCTTTAGGGAACTTAGATTGCAAGCTCCTTGAGGGCATGTACTTATGTGAATGTATAATATATATGTAAAAATTGACAGCACTAAATAAGTACCTGTAATAAATAAATAAATTTAACATCTACAAAGTTCTTTTTTAAAAGCTAGTTCTATTGTAAATTGAGATTTTTGTTTATTCATCTCCTGTTTTACTATATCTTTCAGAAATCCTAATATTACACAGCAGTACAAGTCTTCACCTACTCCACAAAACATGCCTTTCCACTGTCCAATGAGAATGCTCCTATTAGCTACTGGGGTACTGTCATTAGACAGTGGGAGGTGTGGCTTAGCCCTGAAGTCTCGGGAAAGTCCAGCTACTAGTGTGAAAAAGTAAAACTTATTCAGAGGGGCACACCAGTGGCATCAATAGGGTTGGTGTCACCCGGTCTGGAAAAAATTAGTGTTACCCCCCCCCCCGCTATAGTCCTCCCTCAGTACAGACCCCCCTCCGCTAACTACAGACCCACCTCTCTCAGTATAGCCCCTCACTAAGTACAGACTCCCCTGCTGCATTATAGATCCCCATCTCTCAGTACAGACCCCCTTCACTAAGTACAGACCCCCCCCCCCCCCCTCCATCAGTGAAGACCCCCCTCAATGCAGACCCCGCTCTCCCCTCTCATAGCACCCCCCCAGCACATGTTCATTTGCATTACATTAAACATTACAGACCTCAGGACAGCGCGGGATGTGCACAGCAGTATGTCCCACCACAGACTCCCTCCTCCTTTGAAGATGTAAAAAGAGAGGAGGGGTAGGAGACTTCGGTCCGTGCCTCTGAGGCAGATTGCTGGTGTCTGTGAGACGCAGATCAGTGTAGGGGTGAGGACCATGCAGCACGCAGTGTTAGCGGTGCCGCTGCCCACAGGTGTCACCCCTCTGGCGGGTGTCACCCAGGTGCGTCCCGAACCCCCCCTCCCGCTAACGACGCCACTGGGGCACACTAAGAAGCTTTCCAAGTCTAACAAAGGTAAAGGTAATACCAAGAACTCTAACTTTACAGTTTAAACTTATGTTAAGTAAAAAAAAAAAAAAAAGTTGGCAGCAAAAGAGATATCTTCACACTATTCTTATTACGGCAGACATCATTTCTTTGACTCCACTTTTCACCCCAGTGCTGAGTGACATATTCCCTACCTTTTTATATGCTACCTCAGGGCGATACCATTACTGGTTTTGCAAGATGTTCAATTTAAAGTGATTATTTATTTTTTTTATAATGAACATGTTAGGCTGAAAAACTGACAAGCGGACCTGAGCAGTCTATACGTGTGAAAGAGCCCTCATACTTACCTGCTCTGTGCAATGGTTTTGCAGAGCGCAGCCCCAATCTTCTTCTTCTGGGCACCTCCATCAGTGCTCCTAGCTCCTTCCCCTAGCCAAGTGCCCATATAGGAAGCCGCTTGCTATAGGGCCATTTGTGCAGGCTGGATCCCGAACCACGCTGCCTGCATCCATGGGCAAAGTCAGCGCAGCTCAGCCCCGCCTCCTTGTCACAGGATTTGATTGACAGCAGCAGGAGCCAATGACTCACACTGCTATCAATCTGCCTTGTGAGGAGGGAGAGAGCAGAGAGAGCCGCTGCCTTCAGGCACAACACTGCTTAGATCAGGTTGAGGTAAGTATGAGGATGGGGGCTGGGGGGGAACCTGGAAACAAAAGGTTTTTTAACTGAAAGCAATTGCAATGCTTTATTTTTTATTTTTTGTAAATTAAAATAATAAACATGTTAAACTTACCTGCTCTGTGCAAAGGTATTGCACAGAGCAGCCCCAATCCTCTTCTTCTGGGGTCTCCTGCTATCACTCCTCCCCATCGGCAAGTGACCCCATAGAAAGCTGCTTTCTATTGGGGCACTCATGTGGGCTCTATCCCGAGCCACCCTGTCTGCGTCCATAGACACAGACAGGGTGACCAGGCCCCGCTCCCCACTCCCTTGTTACAAGGTTTTATTGACAGCAGCAGGAGCCAATGGCTCCCACTGCTATCAATCAGCCCTGTGAGGAGGGAGAGATTGGATCGAAATCTGGTTTAGGCAAGTATAAGGGGGGGGGATCCTGTAGCACAGAAGGTTTTTACCCTAATGCAATATAGTAAAAAACCTTAAGACTTTAACCACTTGTCGACCGTGTAACGTAGTTACACGGCCGCAAGTGGCACTCATTGTTCTGGGAGGACGTGTTATAACGTCCTCCCAGAATTGCGCTGGGAGCCCTGGGGGCGCGCACCTGGAAGCATCCGTGACCGCCAGGTCTATGAGACCCGGCGCATCACGGATCACGGTAAATGGCCGCTTGGAGCGGCCGTTTACCACGTGATCGCTCCGTCAAATGACGGAGCATCACATGTAAACAAGCCGGCGGAAGTGCCGGCTTGTCTCTCCCCTCTCCGCACCGATCGGTGCAGTGTGACAGGAGAGGGGGGAGAGAGGAGATGCAGCGGTGCTGTGGGCAGGATCTGAAGTGCCCACAGCACCGCTATGTGCCAGGCAGGGACCCCTCATCACCCATGCACCCTCAGCAATGCCCACCCATACATACATGCCCACCCATCCGTCACCCATAGATCCATGCCCACCCATCCGTGCCCACCCATTCATCCGTGCTCACCCATCCGTCACCCATGCATCCGTGCTCA
>BLSH010049313.1:1958909-1977140 GCA_018402905.1 Glandirana rugosa
GTAAAAAAAAAGACATGTCTGGTCTAGTTCCCAGTTTAATGAACGAAAAAACATGCAAAGGTCGTACTGATATAAAATGGAGTTGTATAATTACACCACACTAACTCCGTGTTTCTGTCGTAAACAAAAACCACACGGGAACGTAACTCGGACGCAAATAGTTGTATCGAGTTGACGTCGGGAAAGCTCGGGAGTAGCTTGAAAGTAAAAACCAAGTTCTAAAGACACTTAAAGAAAAAAAAAAAAAAAAACGTCACAGAAATCTTGAGCCAAAAATGAAAGTTCGATGAGGGCTCGAAAGGGCTGCAGTTGAGCTATGTTGATAAACGCAGGCTCAATGCAAGGGCACACCAAAAACAAATGCTGTCTTTGTGCCTCAATCACACCACATTAATATGTTGAGGTAAAATATAGTCATGCTGGAAACGTACAAAAAAGCAAGTAATTTGACCCTTGATCTGGTCTGTACAGAAAAAAAAATGCATTTAAAATACAGTTCAACGTGCAGTAAAACATGTGTTAAAAAATGCATGTCAATGCGCTTCAACGCACGTAAACACACTTTACTCTGTTGTTGTGGTGCAAAGAAGGAAGAAAGCTTGACACATTCACTTTGACCTGCGCTGTGTTTGAATGATTGCCTGGAAGACCCACAACGGGTTGAGCAGATAAGCTGAATTTAAAAATGAATATGTGCATTAAATGTAAATTATGAAGTGTAATGGTGGTGGCCTACTGGGATAAGTGCAGTTCGCGGCTTTTATTTAACATCTGAGGTTACGGGAAATAAAAGCAGAGAAGCGGGTAAAGCCTTGTTTATATAATCATATTTCCGCAATGTTTATGTTGGCGACTGACGATTGTGTTATTGTACCAGCAATTAGAGACCACCCAGCGAGCCACTTCCCCAACTTGCTATCGGGGCGGAATTGCTGACCTCAGTGGAGACTCTGCACTGAGCCTGAACCCAGAATCCCCAGGGGCAAGGGCCACAAATAACTGCCAAAACATGAAGAATGCTTCATGACATTCAAGACAGGCAGGTGCAGCAAAATGGGGCCCCAGGGTCCATAACAAGAAATATTATGCTGTGATGGTGGAGAACATTAATAAGAATCATTTAAAGGTTAAAAAACATAAACTAATTTGTCAGACAAATTTACCCTCTTACCTGTCAATTAATGCCCGAGAGGACAGAGACTATCATCTATTGTATCCCAACAATTACCCAACTGTAGGAAGTACAAGATGGAGCCCACATGCACACTAAACTGGAGCCTTTCCCCTGCAGTGCCACCTAGTGGCAGAAATGTATATTTCTCTTCTTTGAGCATTGGGAAGTACAGTGGTACTTGAACTGTATTCCAGGATTTGCTTGTCTTCAGCTGAGAGAACTTAAAGTGTTACTAAACCCAGGACCCTGAATTCACTATATCTGGTCTCCCACAGTACACATGGAAATGCAATTATTTTCGTAAAAAATATAAACTGCTAAATACCTTTTCTCATCAGCAGTATATAGTAGTCTTGTGACTTCTATCACTGTCTAGACGAGCACTGGTTAAAGCTTTTAGGAGGAGTTTTCATTCTCCTCTGACTGTCCTATGAGACTGCATGACTCCCAACCCTCTGTCTGGACAGTGCTGATTGGCCCTGTGCTGATCACATGCACCCGCCCCAAAAAAACCTCTCTAGCAATACACATCAAACTGAGCATATGCAGAGTGCTTCCTACTCCTAGTACTATCAGGAGATGGATTGGGGACTATGGAAGGTGGGGAAGATCAGAGAAGACAGGATCATTCAAACAGCCTTTTTACACAATGTGAAGGATTAATGCCTTAGTTTACACAGTGAGTATAACACGCATGTTTTACAGCATATACAGACTGATTTTACAGTTGTGTGTTTAGTGACACTTTAAGACTTTACATAAAGTCTCAGAAATCTTTCATTAAGGTCTCCGTGTTATTCATAGTTTGAATGCCATATCATATTTTTCAAAAAAAAAAACTAGCAAGGAAAAAACTTTTTTCCCAATGTTTCCATTTTTTTTCGAGGCCTTGCCATCTCTAACGAGGACAGTAAAAGGTGAGCTCCTTTTTGGGAACAGGGCTGATGATTCAATGCTGTATTATAATGCATCATGTGCGTACATTTTTCTTACAGCTCATGGATTATTTGTCTACTGAATGACTGTAACTCTGATAATAGTAAAACATTCCATCCTTTGTAGTTAAGCAACAGAAACACTGTGAAAACCTTGCTGAATGGGGATGCAAAGAATTATATAACACCCATACTGTATTCAGTTCAATAAATTCACTTTGGGACTTTAGCAGAGCTGCTAATTTCCTGGAAAGCGTTAGCAGATAACTGACAGGTTTTACTTGCTGCCTGGATGTAGCGCTGATGTGAATTTCCCTGTCATCCTCCTGCCGGTGGTCTAATAATATCAGGTGAATTGTACCTTTTCATTCCCATCAAGGCGTGGCAAATCAAAACTAATTATAGATTTGAATTCTCGCCATCAGCATGTTTATTATGGAACGTCTCAGAAAAGCTCTAAAAACTACAGACAAGAAAACCTGTATTCGGTCACAGGAGGAACTGCATGAAAATGGGCAGCACAGTGGTGTAGTGGATAGCGCTTTCGCCTAGCGGCAAAAGGGTCGCTGGTTCGAATCCCAACCATGACACTACCTGCCGGGAGTTTGCATGTTTTCCCTGTGTTTGCGTGGGTTTCCTCCGGTTTCCTCCCACGCTCCAAAGCTGGTAGGTAAATTAGATCCTGAATGTGAGTTAGGGACCTTAGATTGTAAGCTCTTTGAGGGCAGGGACTGATGTGAATGTACAATGTATATGTAAAGCACTGCGTAAATTGATGGCGCTATACAAGTACCTGAAATAAATAAATAAAATAAATAAAGACAAAACACCATAACAATGTGTCCTGACATATCCCCGAACTCTGTGAGCTTCTAAAACATTACCCCATCCTCCCCCAGTTAAAGTGTATGTCAGGTTTGGGTGGAGTGATCTTTTAATATAACTTTAATTTATTCATCCCATACAATGACCGGGAAACAGATTTTTTCATGTCTGTGTTTTATCCAGTGGAACTGGCAGCAGACATACATTTTGTTTGTTCTGATTGTACTAATAGTGGCCATACACACTTTTATAAATGATCAAATTCTTTTTCTATTGATCTCTCCTGATGATAATTGATCTATAGTTGTCAACCGAATATCAATATGTCACACAAACAGGAAGTGGATTTCGATCAATAGTTGGAACATACAATCATAAGGCATCGATTGCATCTCTGTTTTCACCATGCAATCTCATAATCTGATTGATTGAAACAAATGCAAACGCAGAGCCAAAGCATCTCAGTGCTGACAATCAATCATTTTCTGCCCTGGCCAATCAACTCAGTTTGATCAAATCTGATCTAAGGCTCCATTCACATTTGTGCCACTCCAAAGTCGTACGATTTCAATTACGACTTTACATTGGGACTTTGCTGCAACTTTGGATGGGTGCAGTTGACTTTCGCTTTGACTGTTGCACAACTGTCACATTGATAACATTAGGATGCAACATTCATGCGACTTTTGAGAGTTTTCATTGCAGTCTATGGCACTCAAGTTGCATGAAAGTCACATCAAAGTAGTGCAGGAAGCTTTTTAAAGTCGCTGTGAATTTAAGTTGCATATATTTGAATTGCTTGCATTGAAATACATGGGCTGCAACTTGTCATGCAACTTTATGTGTCCAAAGTCACATGACAGGAGGGGTGCGGTCGGGGGGGCAGATTCGATTTTTTCTTTCCCCCCTCCCGCCCATTCCTTTTCCCTCTCCAAGAAGCATGCTTGGTGGAGGATACAGTTACTGATGGGTTATCCTGTACCCACGAGATAGGGATCCTAGTTCTAGGGCTAGACAGAAGGTCATTTAGTTACGTAGCAACTAAGGTTGCTTAAGTGTGTGGTAGAGTTCTTGTGGGTTTTTTTTCTTTTTGTTTTCCCCTCTTTTTTTCCTTTTTTTTCCCAATGGGCCCGGTGAAGCTCTCTCTGTTCATTTAATGTAAGAGGTCTCAATTCACCATCTAAGAGAACACAAATCCTATATTCACTTCATAAACAAATGGTTTGGGTAATATTTTTCCAGGAGACGCATTATCACTCAAATCATATTCCAAATATTTCTAATAAGTATTATCCAGCATGGTATCATGACACTTTCCATTATTCAAAAACTAGAGGTGTATCCATCACCATACACAAATCTCCCCTTCATCAGGTTTTGGATTTTTGGGGTAGCAGGGATGGCAGAGCTCTGCTCCTAAAGGTATCCATTTACGGGGAAAAATATACGTTTATCAACTTATATCTACCAAATCAGGAGCAAATTAAAACAGGGATACAATTGGTGACCAACTTAATGAAAAGAGCAGAAGGTATTGTACTCATTGGCGGGGACTTTAACTTCGATCTGGATTTTGGCCTAGACACCACTGCAACTTGTCCATTTCAGAATAGTAACCAGATAAATAAGTTTAAAGAAGTTATGGGAAAGCTAAAATTGATTGCTATCTGGCGAGCTCATCATCTTAGGGATACAGATTATACATTTTATTCCAGGGCCCATAATACATATCATAGGATAGAATTTCTTTCCGTAAACCAGTTCAGATTACCTACTGTATCCTCATATAGGTAGTTTTATTTGGTCTGATCATGCCCCAATTTCGTGGAACTCGAGCTTTTGGGCTATAAGAGATTACGCGGTCAATGGAAATTGAATGAAAATCTGTTAAAAGATGAAATATGTATCTCGGAAATCCGTCAGACGATAAAAAAACTTTCAAATAGACCATGAGAAAGATGAAACTTCCCTGCCCATACAATGGCAAACGTTAAAATGCGTGTTAAGGGGTATTTTTATAAAACATGGGGCTAGATTGAAAGCGAGCAAGATAAAGAAAATGTCCACTGTTTAACCTCCCTGGCGGTATGATTATTTCAGATTTTTGGTACTGAAAGCGGTACCATTATTTTGCATGGAAATTTGGCGTTTTATATTGTAGGCCTGTAATTCTTAGGAATAACTCACTTAAATCTGTCCAAACAAGAGTCTAGTAGACATCCCGGGTATGATAAAGTTTGAAACATGAAATCATAAATTATAATATAATAAATAACTATAAATAATTATCAAAAATAATAACGTAATAGTAATAAAATTTATTCAATAATGTAATCAAACCAAAAACACTGAAATTTGCTCAGTTGCAGAATTGTCGCTGTCGTCACTTTCAGTGTCTGATGATAAATTTCCCCAAAAATCAGTATCACTCAATTCTGCAAATGATTCTTATTTACTATCGGTGTTTTCTAGCTGATCAAAAACCACTTTTGACGTAAAGGGACACTTTTTGGTTGCCATGGACATTCTCAAGTTTCCAGGCAGAAAGAATGACATATATAATATAAAAGTGCATGCAGGGCACTGGGCAAACCACTAGGGACAAAGGGATGTGAAATGATTTCATACAGTAATGTAATCTTACAGATTACAGTGTACTGTATGTTTACTGTGTGTTTCACTTTTTGAATTTGCCGCCGGTCTCTGCAACTGTGCGACGCTCGCAGGAAGCGGAGCCCGGCACACAGAGGCATCGGGAGGAGGACAAAGCCCGCAGACACGGCGGGGGACATCGTTGGATTCAGGGGACAAGGTAAGTACCGATGCCTTGGATCCAGCGATGCAATCCCGAGCCACACTCGGGATTACCG
The DNA here is from genome assembly GCA_018402905.1 of Glandirana rugosa. Classification (NCBI taxonomy): domain Eukaryota; kingdom Metazoa; phylum Chordata; class Amphibia; order Anura; family Ranidae; genus Glandirana; species Glandirana rugosa. The sequence continues at coordinate 1,964,714 of BLSH010049313.1, forward strand.
CCGGAGGTTAAAGATATTGCAAATTATGAAAAAATTCATAAACAGAACCACACCCCAACAAATTTGCTAAAACTGATAGATAAACAAAATTAATTGCAGTCTATACTAAACGAACAAACACTGACATTAAGAGACAAGAATCGTGCCTTATACTATTTAAAGTGGAATAAATCAGGAAAGCTTCTGGCGAGAGCTTTACAACAAAGGACAGTCACTACCTCTATAATAAAAATTCTAAAAACATCAGGTGAAGCAACATTTGATCCCAAAGAGATGAATTAGAAAAAGAAATCTCAATAGTAGAAATAAAGAAAGTTATTAATACTATGGCCCTGGGGAAAAGCCCGGGGCCAGATGGATTTACTATACGCTTTTACAAAATACTAGGTGAAAGCTTAGGACCTGTGTTGCATAAGACCTTTAATGCAGTCTCCACGTCCTGCCCCTTTGCATCACAAGGCATGGAAGCCCACATCTCTATAATACCTAAACCAGAGAAAGATCAAACCATCTGCGAGAACTATAGACCTATTTCTCTTACCAATATTGATCTACGGATTTTCTCCAAAATTATAGCACATAGACTTACCCCCAATCCTACCGGCATATGTCAACTCGGACCAAGTGAGATTTGTAGAGGGTAGGGAAGCTAGAGATAATACTTTGAAGACGTTCTTGCTGATTGAGTATGCCCAGAGGAACTCCATCCCATCCTGTCTTTTGACTATAGATGCCGAAAAGGTGTTTGACAGGGTGGGATGGTGTTTTTTGGAAAAAAATTTGACGCAATCTGGTATTGGTCCTCAATTAATGCAAAAGATAATGGCACTGTACAATAAACCCCATGCAAGGGTTCGGATAGATGAGACCCTGTCGGGTCCAATCTCAATCACAAACGGAACTCAACAGGGTTGTCCCCTTTCTCCGTTGTTGTACGTTTTGGTAATGGAACATCTCACCACAGCCATATGAAATAATCCCGATATACAAGGGATTAAAATAAAAGGAAAGGAATATAAAATGTCATTATACGCAGATGATCTTTTGTTGCATATTACTAACCCAATAATAACTATCCCAAATCTTATTCAAGAGTTCGACCGGTTTGGAGCGCTAAGTAACTTTAAAGTGAACTAGGACAAATCTGAGGCTTTAAATGTCTCATTATCAAATAAAATTCAAGCTCATCTTCAGAAAATATTCCCCTTTAAGTGGCAACAAACAGCCCTTAAGTATCTTGGGATAAATATACCTCGAAATTTAGACAAAGTAAGTAGTTTAACCACTTCAGCCCCGGAAGGATTTCCCAGGTTAGGACCAGAGCACTTTTTGCGATTCGGCACTGCGTCGCTTTAACTGACAATTGCGCGATAGTGCGACGTTGTACCCAAACAAAATTTGCGTCCTTTTTTCCCACAAATAGAGCTTTCTTTTGGTGGTATTTGATCACCGCTGCGTCATTTCTGATCACCGCTATAAACAAAAGAAGAGCAATAATTTTGCAAAAAAAAAAAACAGTTTTTCTTACTTTTTGCTAAAATACAAATCCAAAAAAAATATATAAAAAAAACATTTTTTTCATCGGTTTTGGGCGATTTATATTCTTCCTCATATTTTTGGTAAAAAAAATTGCACTTGGCGTTTATTGATTGGTTTGCGCAAAAGTGGCCGTGATGAGAATTCATTTCTGGGTTTTTTATTTATTTTTTACTAGTAATGGCAGCAATCTGCGATTTTTAGCGGTACTGCAATATTGGGGTGGACATGTCGGACCATTTTGACACTTTTTGGGGACCAATGACATTTATACAGCGATCAGAAATTTAAATATCCACTGATTACTGTATAAATGTCACTGGCATCGAAGGGGTTAACCTGCAGGGGGTGATCTGCACCCACAATGGATGGGCTGCCCCTGCTAGTGCTGCTAGCCAGAAGTGCTAATCACTTAGACACTGTGTTCATGGGGAGTTCTGTTGATTGGGTGATAATGACTGCAGAGATCGGGTGACCAGTGCCTTGGTACAAGCAAAGGTTTTTAGGGCACATGATGGCTGTTGATTGGGTGATGCTATATACAAACAGTCATATAACCGAAAGCTTAGCACAGAGCCCTTGGGGGGACAGGAAAAGGAGCATATTTTTTTATTTCCCTTTCATTTATTTTTGATCTTAATCAGAATGCAGATAAGTCATAATTTTAAGTGCGGGTCTGCTTTAAAACATTAAGAATTATTTTGTTAATATTTTAATGCTGCTGCATGACAAGAAAATAATTGTTCCTCCAGTGGGGTGGAGTCACAGCAAGGTCTGGTGCTGTACTCCAGGGGTACGTAGAATTGTGACACCACAGATCACATGACCAAGTACAAGGGGCACATGGAGCATCTTTGGTCAGGAGCCAGGATACAATTTAGGAGACCCTTTAGGGGGCTTTAGTAAAATATCAGGGGTCTAAACGAGAAATCTGCACCACACGGGGTGATTAGGGTACTGGCCTGGCACACCCTGTGCGCACGCCTATGGTGAAACCCAACGCACTGCATATGTAAATTAGTCCTTAAAGTGGAACTTCAGTCATTTTTTCATCTTTCTATCTTTTAAATCCTCTGCCCTTGTTGTTTTAACTTTGGATAGTAAAACATTTTTTTTTCTGCCAGTAAATACCTTATACAGCCCACTTCCTGTTTCTTGTCTGGTAAAATGCCTTCGCGTTTGGCTGTCTGCCAGGAAGGGAGGGGGGATGAGTCATAAGAGGGCCAATGAAAGCTGCAGAGCTGGAGGTGTGCCTCTGTGTGTCTGTGTAAATCCAGGAAGTGAACAGGCAGCAGCTTCAGCTGCCCACAGTTAAAATAGGAGCAGCCAGACTCAGTGGAGGGAGATTTCTGCAGCATATTTGGCAAGTACAGAATCACAGTATATATAAAATAATATGCAAAGTGGTTGGATGGAAGCTTCAGAATGGCAAAGATGTTTTTATTACAAATTAATTGAGCAGACTTCGTTCTTTTAAAAAAGATGCTTGCATTACACTGAATTGCAACCAATGCACTTAACATGCACGACTGATGGTGAAAACAGGCCCTAATTACTTATTCAAGCGCATGGGGGTGACAGTAAAAGAAGTGCAATTAAGGAGGAGGACATAAAGAGGAACCCTGCTCATGGCCTGCTTCTATTTAGCTCCCCCGCTGTTTCTCTGCCTAGAAAAGTGTGCTGTCACTGATTGCTTCACCTTCTGACTTTGTCAGTAGTGCTGAGAAAATGATTTCAGAATTGGGACAAGTTCTGTAGGCTGAGGGAGCCGTCACTCTATTAACCTAGATCTTCCAACAAGCGTCAATCAGCTGCCTAACCGTCAGGAAACACTTTATTTAACCCCCAGCGAGAAGAGCCTGAAGGAGGTTCAGATCAAACAAGGAGCACTCAGAAAAAAAGATGCAGAACATCTCTAGCAGTAACTGCGTACTATTTGGGGCCAACAAATCCTTGTTCTTGCGCAATGCAGGTCAATTCAAATACAACACCAAAAAATGGATATATATCAGATACTGTATATGTTTTCTTGTTATGTGCAGCATGCTGAGCAATGTGTGTGTGAAACCCTTCCAGGTATTTATTACCTTTTGAAGAGATCACAGTATTCCCTCTGAAAATGTATTCATCTGCCTTTCTCTCCGGAAAGACAGAGCCATCTTTGCTAAGGCATCATCCAGGATCACCATCTACTTCCTGGACTGAGATGCTGGATAACACAATCATGTAAATCCTAATGCCTGTGCAGTTCTTGGCTGTGTTCACAAATATCTGACACAGATCAGCCCCCTGCTACAGCCACCTGCTTTGTGACTTGTTATAAGGTTACAAGATTACAGTGCGATCACTGGGGAAGCAGAGACTGAGAAAAAGCTTTTTCCTGCTTTCAGCAGACTGAGGACATCACCTCATTGTCACTGACTGGAGCTCATGGATGCCTTTAAACATGGCGCTTTTGTGAAAAATAAATGCTGTACGTTGTAAACTTTAAAGTAAAATTACTGAACACTTTAAACTGACCCCAGATGGGCAAACGTCCCAGCGTGGGTAAAGTGATGGTGTCTCTTTAAAGTATAACTAAAGGCAAAACATTTTTTTTTTCGTTTTAGATAGATTGCAGAGGGATTAGAACACCTGTTAGCTTTTATTGCTCAAAAAAAAACAAAAGAAATATAAAGGAATATCTGCACTTGGAAGAAAAAAATGTACAAGCAGCCAGCACCAATGGTAGGATTACACAACAAATAAGCATAAGATCCCTTTCACACCAGGGCCGCCCGTGCGTTAGCGGTAAAACACAGCTAATTTGCGGCGATTTACTGCTATTTATAGTGGTGCTTTGGCGCCGCTATTCGGGCAGCAGCGGTACGCTTTTAAACCCCCCACAAGGGGTTAAAAGTGCCAGCTAGCAGCGCTCCCGAATCGGTTTTCAGCCGCTTAGGAAGCGATACCCATTAATTTCAATGGGCAGGGGCAGTGGAGGAGCGGTGAATACACCGCTCCCACACCACCCCAAAGATGCGGCTTGCAGGACTTTTTTTTCCGTCCGCAAGAGCACCGCCCCAGTGTGAAAGCACTCGGGCTTTCACACTGGGGTGGATGGGGGGGAGTTTTTCAGGCGCTTTACAGTCGCTATTTTTAGCACAAAAGCGCCTGAAAAATGTTCTGGTGTGAAAGGGGTCTTAAGCATGTAAAGGGAGCAGCACCAATTATATCATGAAAGTCTCTTCACATCTAGATAGCAATGTCCATGAGACATGTAGGTAGGAGAAGACACCACACACCAATGTCGATGAGGGAGAGTAGATCTAACATCAACCGCTGTGTGATAAAGCTGATTCGCTTACCAGATTGTGTTGACCCTCAAATTATAGAGAGGTCAACACCAGCATTGTAAAGACAAAATCAGATGGATCTGCAGGAAATAACTCCCTGCATTACCCGTCACTCCAGGCTTTCACCAAAGGATGTAGGGTAACCTCAAGGGGAAGTAAATAACAACACAATGGTGCAGTAAGTGCCAAAAAGGCTAAAACACTGATTTATTTAAAAATAATGCACTCACAAGCATCAAAGTAAAAAAAGCATGTCAAACATTTTAGCAAGATAGCCGTGGCTTATATCACAAGGTCCTGTCACTCTTACGCATTTCATCATCATCTGACATCCTCAGTGGTGTGTCTGTGCCCCTGTTAACCACTTGCCGACCGCCAACCGCAGGTTGACGGCGACAAAGTGGTTCGATATCGCAAACCGCCATCTTACGACGGCGGCTGCGAGATCGCGCACTGTAAGCGCGCGCACTGCCGGAGGCGCGCCCGCACGCTCACTGTGTTCGGGGAGGGCCAGGGAGCGGGTGCCGTGGACTCGATCTCCATCGGCTACCCGCGATGGCCCCCCCGCACTGAAAGAACGGAGGTCCGTGTAAGTAAACACGGACCTCCGTTCTGTGAGAGGGGGAAGGGCTATGATCACAGCCTTTCTCTACATGGAAGCTGTGATCACTTCCCTTCCCCTGTTATGGCAGCCCCCATACAGTAAGAACACACCCAGGGAACACAGTTAACCCTTAGAGCGCCCCCTGCAGGTTGACCCCTTCACTGCCAATGGCATTTACACAGTAATCAGTGCATTTTTATAGCACTGATCGCTGTATAAATGCCAATGGTCCCAAAAAAGTGTCAAAATGTTCCGACATGTCCGCTGAAATATCGCAGTACCCCTAAAAATCGCAGATCGCCACCATTACTTGTAAAAAATAAAAAAATAATAAAAACCCCAAAAATGAATTCTCATCATCCGTAAACGCGGCCACTTTTGCGCAAACCAATCAATAAACGCAGATTGCAATTTTTTTATCACAAATATGAGGAGGAATATAAATCGGCCAAAACCGATGAAAAAAAAAAGTTTTTTTACATTTTTTTTTTTGGATTTGTATTTTAGCAAAAAGTAAGACATTTGGGTTTTTTTGCAAAATTGTCGCTCTTCTTTTGTTTATAGCGGCGATCAGAAAAGACACAGGGATGATCAAATACCACCAAAAGAAAGCTCTATTTGTAGGAAAAAAAGGACGCAAATTTTGTTTGGGTACAACGTCGCAGGACCGCGCAATTGTCAGTTAAAGCGACACAGCGCCGAATTGCAAAAAGGGCTCTGGTCCTAAAGTGTGAAATCTTTCCGGGGCGAAGTGGTTAAGGAAATTCACCCTCTCTATTTGTCCTGTTTACCATTATGATTGAAAGTGAAATTAAAAGAAAATCCCAAATTTTGTGTTGTCCCCTGAAAACTAATAGAGGGGAAATCTTGCAAAGGGGTCACTAGTTCTGGTGATCTGGGGTCCCCAAGGAATTCACTTAATTTGCAGGGATTTCCTCTCACTTCCTGTTTGGCTAGGGGACAGAAAGTGAAAGTAAATATCTGCAATGGGACACAGATGTGAAATAAAATTTGACATGTCCCCTACTCTAAAATGATTTAAAAAAGGTACCTATAGTTTAACTTTAAGTTGGGAAAAGTTTAATGGAGCATGGCTTTAATTTCGAGCAGGCAGTATATTGTAAGACAAATCTACAAAATGAGAAATAAGTCACTTTCTCCCCACTGTGTCAGACACAATGTACACAGTGTTGTTGCACATAAAATTTCCATTCTGTGCGTTTCGGGCGAGTTTCAGCTGAGCAGTGTTTATAAATAGACCTTCATGGGGAACATTTTCTTCTCCGCTGCGGGATAGAAATGTATGGAGACGTTGGCTGCACCTGCAGACTGGCGCAGTGTGACTTGTGCTGAGATCGGCAGAATGGCGTGACCGGTACATATGCGGCCCTGGGCTGTACGGCACGTGGTCACCTCTCCTCACCATGCAGCTGGACTCTTTTGTTTTTGGAAATTGTTCAACTGAAATTCACTAAAAATAACATTTACTAGAATAATACTTCAAGTGTGTTAAAGAAAGCCTGCAGTTATAGATGAAAATCTAGCATTCATACTGACTCAGGGGATGTGGTTCACCATCTCTACGCTCCACCTCGTCCTCTGCACCTGGCCACCATGTTTGCTCAACCCTTGACTGCTGCTATTTATAACTCTTTTCTGCCTAAATTGGCTGATAGAACAATAGACTGCCCAGGGGATGGGTACGTAGTCATTGTGATAAATAGACACTTTAGACCCAGAACGCGGTGCTGCAGTCTAGAGATACAAAAAAATGATTTTATGATATCTGAATATGGTCATAAAAAGGAAGCAGCATGTCAGGTTTTGGAGGATTCAGCAGGTGTCCGACCCCCAGGTAGGTAATGCTGCGAATTGCTGCTTAATATGCTTGGAAGCCACCAATGCTGCAGCAACTACATTAACAAATATCTGGAGGTTTGCACAGAGGAACTTCAAGCACACACAAAACCTGTGCTAATCTAAAGGCCTGTACACACAGTACAACGGTTGTACAACAACAGTCATACAACAGCTTGTTGTACGATCATCTGACCGTTAGTACACGTAATTAGAACAACCGACGTGCGACGGTTGTACAACAGAAGTTGGATGAGCAGACTAGAAAACTTTGGTTGTACAACAAGCGGTCGTACGACTGTTGTACCGTGTGTACAGAGAAGTTGGGTTAACAAAGCTGTACGTGCAAAACACGCATTCTCAGAAGTCAAGAACGCCTGGAATTGTCCGCTTGTGTAAGCCTACGTTCCTAATTCACAAATCACAGGCACCTGAACTTCCTCTTTATACGCTCGTAACATGTCACTACGTTAGGCCTGGTTCTACGATCTCTTAGTGCACATCAATATGCGAGACACAACAGCCGACATAGATTTTGTATGTCCAGACGTACGACCATCGCACCGTGAGTACGAGGCATTAGAAGTTCTTCCAATTTACTTTAAGGCTGGGTTCACACTGGAAAACACAGTGGCTCACAGCAGTAGTCCGGTGTGTCTCCATTCACCACTTCATGTCCGATTTCAGCAAGAATTTTGGGATGAATTTGGACCTGAAATGGCCCAAAAGACGCCCAGAGCTCCTGTGCAATTCACACAGGAGCCGTTGCGGAGATGTGTGAACCGGCTCCATAAAGAGCTGGTCACAATCTCCTGCTATGCAAATTAGATGCGGAGAAATCCGCATCCAATTCGCATAGGAACTCAGGCTTAGATGTTATCTTCCAGCTTCTGCAGGACTCTTTGCAGCACTGCAATCTCTTGTCACATGATAGTCTGCTTTGAAACCTCCCCCTCTGAGCACCTCAGTGCTGGAACCAGGGAACACACAAATCTGCAGTTCAAAAGATGAGGACACTGGCAACCACAGTGAATAAAGCTGGACTTAGCTTATGGGTTTAGCAAAGGGTGGGCAGAAGGGGCAGCTGCACCCAGTGCAATGCACCTCAGGGCATGAAGAAATGCGATTGTGCTACCCTCTGAGTGCTGCACTTGAGGTTCTCTAAATTTTTTAAGTTGACCATCACTGCTTTAGATGTATAATTATGTTGTACTTTGTGAAAACTGCCTCGTTGTGCTGCATTCTCTATCCTTCGTCATTCCATCTGAGCACTTCCCCTTGACTGGCTCCTCCCTTTGACACTGACTCATCTCATGTGCAATATAGGGGGGCACATTTTTACATCTTTATCCTGGGCACTGTATGACCTTGTCCCATTACTGGCTAACACACCAAAACATCCCAAAAAACAGACATGCACCATTTCTGGCAACACAACGCATCACAATGCATGGTATTTTCCTAGTGTGTTGAGGTGCTATTCAAAATGAATGGCACTGCAATATACTAATGCATATAATGTGCATTGCAGTAACCTACACCCTACTGCATCGCACCACAGTAACAAAGTGTGCTTAGCCTTACGATGTGATGGGAAGCCCCAATAAAGGCTAACAAGGGGGAGAGGGGGTGAAGCCAAGGTTGACATTTAAGAGAAAATTCAAGATTTACTTAAGACATCAACTGCCTACATCTTTGGATCGACCAGTCACTTTGATGTGCAGTTTTTACTGACTGTAACCTCCACCCACACATTTTTTCATCATATGCTCAATACAAATTGCCTAGGCTGGTGACAGGTTCACCTTCACCTCTATGATGCCTAGAAGAAGTCCTGACCACGGGCAATGTATAAAGGAAATACAAACGGCATATTCAGAGGTTGGGTGTTCCCTCGCTTATCCCAGTACAGTCCATCTGTTTGTGATAATCTGAATATTTATAGAAAATAAAATATTTCACAGAAGAAGCTGTGCCAGATGCAGTGGGGTCGAGCTTTTCAGTAGGAGGAGGTCAGACCTAAGGGAAATGACAGGAAATAATGTTACTTCACTGACTCCCCTTCTGGATCCTCTATATGATTGCACTGCACAGCCCAAATTCTCTCCACCTGTAAAAAGTGTGGTCCCTGATGGCACTCTACAGACCCATCATTAGATGCACAATGTGGGTGACTTTCATCTATGAGCCCTTGTGAAATAATAATAAACTTAAATGACATCAGCTGAACATGAAGCTACTGAATGCGGGAAGAAACAAGCGACTCCTGCTGACGTAAGTAACAAAAATGGAGTCAGATTATAGTGGCAATCTCTAACCCAACACACTGATACACATACAGGGAGCCGGCGATCACATTCCTTCCCCTTGTCAGAACGGAGATCCGTGTGTTTACATACACAGACCTCCGTTCTGTCACTGCGGCGGAGCAATCGCGGGTAGTTGGCGGAGATTGAGTCCGCCCTACCGGCTCCCTGGCTCCCCCGAAACACAGTGAGCATGGGAGCGTGTCTCCGGCAGGCGGTCGGCAAGTGGTTGAAGTAGAACTAAAGGCCTATATACAAGACTGTCATTTTGGATAGAGTAAGGGAGGTTCAAAACTCCTGTCAGTTTATAGTTTGCCATCAGTGCTTCATTGGAGAAATTTCCCTTCATTTCTTGTCATGTTGTAGTCACGACAGGAAGTGAGAGGAAATCTCTTCAAAGTGAGGGAAATCCCCTATTAGACAGTTGCCACTGGATTAAGTGTCCCCCATTGGAAGACTTCCCCTCTATTAACTTGCTCTGGGGACAACATTGTTGCAGTAATATCCTTACCATCAGTACAGAGCAATCATTATTTCAGATGATAAACATGATGATAAAATATTTATGTGGCTAGAACAGTTACATTCCAGTAAATAATAAATGCATCTTTCGCTGTCTGTAGAGAGGGGAGACAGCTTCATGACCCGTCAACAAGTAACAACACAGTACAGCGAGAGTGTTCTATAACCCACGGCGCCACCTTACCTCACAAGAACTGAGAATGTGGAATTATCTAACTCAGAGGTAAAGAGGAATGCCAGACAATGCTTTTTTATATGTTTTATATGGAGCAGGGAAGGATCAGGGTTTTAATAATGATACATATGTATCAAAGTTCAGCTTCATGTCAGGATTTTTTTAAGCTCTCTTACCTGTACACCCCTATTTCTACTATGGTCCTGTTTATTTGGCAATAATATTATTACTCAGTGTTATTACTTAAAATGTTTGTAAAGGCTGAAGGTTTTTTACATTCATGCATTCAATGCAGCCACCCCAATACTTACCTGAGCTCAATCTTCCTCTAGCAATGTGCACGAGAGCCCCGGCTCTCTGGGGACTCTCCCTCCTCATTGGTTAAGACAGCAGCAGGAGCCATTGGCTCCCGCTGCTGTCAATCACAGACAGTGAGTCAATGAGGAGAGAGGGGGCAGGGCCAATCCACAGCTCTATGCTTGAATGGACATGAAGAGCCACGGGTCGGGAACGAGCCTGCTCAGGTGCCCTCATTGTAAGCTGCTTGCTCTGGGACAATTGACAGCAAGGAGGGGCCAGGAGCGCCGGCGGGGGACCAGAGATGAGGAGGATCAGGGAAGCTCTGTACAAAAGCACTGCAAAGAGCAGGTAAGTATGACATGTTTGTTATTTTAATAAAAAAACATTTCTCACTTAAAGCAGAGTTCCACCCAGAAAAACTTTTAATTTTTTTGGCATCCACTCTTTTAATACTAAATAGATGTAACCTTTTGTTTCCTTACTTTCAAACCACCTAGTAATTACATGTATTTTTTACTCACAATTTAGTTTCTCTCACTGCTGGACTTTTCCATTTTAGGTGAGGGCATTTGAAGCCCATCCGTAGTCTCCTGGTATCTCTTCCTGAAAGAAGTGCATGGTGGGTAACCATCATGCACTCCTCGATCTCGGTCCACCTTAAATCGCGCCATTTCCTTTCTGGAAATAACACAATTTTACAGTGCAGGGAAGCCCACTGACTCCTGGGAAATGATGAGTCACATCTCCCAGGAGGCCAGGTAAAGCAGGAAGTGAGGAAAAGATCCGAGGACCAAAAAGGGGCAGAATACAGGGACCACCTAGCAACAAGCGACTTAGGGTGAGTATAAAAAATGTTTTTCCTTCAAAGGTAAGTCTATATAGGCAAAGGACTTGAATGATGTAAAAAAAATTCTGGGTGGAACTCCGGTTTAAAATATCACTTTAAGATAAAAATAAAAACAAAAAAAAACCTTCCGTGTACAGCTCCCCTCCCAACCCCCCTTATACTGTAGAAAAAATGTCGTAGATCTTTGAGTTTAGCTCATGATAAATAGGGGCAAACACAAAAGTGTTGCGTTTATAATTTTGCTCAGTGTAGGTTTACAATCGCTTTAAAGTGGAGGTCAAAGGGGACTAAGGAAATGCTTTCTCCTGTCTGCAAGAGACTGTTGGTATCATCTCAGCCTATGCAAAGTCACTGAACTGGAGATCAAGGATGGTTTTTTAATGATATAAGGTGGAGCTTTTATGACAAAAGATACTGTTGCTATATACAATATTGTGGCATGTCAAGGATTTATCCATTCAGCCTGGTAAACTTACTGAAAGATCCACTTTAACCACTTGCCGACCGCCGATCGGCATCTGACGGCGGCAAAGTGGCTCGTTCCCGCAAATCGCCGTCATACGACGGCGGCTGCGGGAACGTGTATAGTGAGCGCGCGCGCGCCGCCGGAGGCGCGCCCGCGCGCTCACTGTGTCCAGGGGGGGCCAGGGAGCGGGTGCGGCGGCTTCGATTGCCGCCGGCCACCCGCGATGCCCCCCCCGGAGCGAATGAGCGGAGGTCCGTGTATGTAAACACGGACCTCCGCTCTGTGTGAGGGGGAAGGGCTGTGATCACAGCCTTCCTTTACGTGAAGGCTGTGATAACTTCCCTTCCCCAGATAGGCAGTCCCCCATACAGTTAGAACACGCCCAGGGAACATAGTTAACCCTTAGCGCGCCCCCTGCAGGTTAACCCCTTCACTGCCATTGACATTTACACAGTAATCAGTGCATTTTTATAGCACTG
>BLSH010049313.1:1977150-1997729 GCA_018402905.1 Glandirana rugosa
GTCCTCACGTTTCCAAAACCAAGACGAGTTCCGACTATAAGTTCGTAAAACGGGAAAGTTACCGTGGTGTCAATGTTTATAGGGGTCTTCTTGTAGGGGTATTCTGTAGGGTACTTTTATTCGGGATTACGCAGAAAACCTCGGTTTTAACTATAATAAAAGTCCCCTTTGTGTTATGACTGTGGTGGTCGTTTTGTCTTTCACTCCACTTTAGATGAGTTGTCTTTGTACATGTACCTGGTAAACCGAAGTAGGTTTAGATACTCTTTTTCCAAACCGACCCGAACACGAATTGGTGAAGTCGGGGCCTTCCTAAAGGTCGAAATCCTGGAACGTCGCACGACCGCGCAATTGTCAGTTAAAGCGACGCAGCGCCGAATCGCAAAAAGGGCTCCGGTCCTAAAGCTGGAAATCCTTCCGGGGCTGAAGTGGTTAAGCACAAGCCCAGCCAAACCTTTTTCTCATAGATTTGGATGAAGCCAAATGGTCCATGTACATGTTTCTGTTGAGTAGATTTCACCTCACTTTCTGTTTTGCTGGTGGTGTCAGTATTGTGTTTCCCCTGAAAATAATATCAATTTTGGCTCCAAAAGACGCATTAGGGCTTATTTTCATGGGATGTCTTATGGGGATGTTCTTCTGGGGATATTTGTAACTGTGGTGCCATTGAAAGGGCAAAATGCTTGAATATCAGCCTTGAGCAGAACCAAAACCTTTGCACTCCTGTTAGCAATCCATTCACAGATGATGTCTTCCAGCTCCGATAATAATGGCTGCCGACCTGGTCCACACTTACGCTTTCCCTCGCCCACCTGTTGACTGTCGGACCATTCAGCGATATAACTTCATCTCTTTGCAGAAAGCTGTAAGATTCTTGCCTTGGGAGTTCTGCACAATTCCTTTCTTGTACTCAACAGAACAGCTCTTTCTTTTTGCATCAAGTGCACATGTGCATTGTGTCTATACTCCGATTGGACATTCGGCAATAAGTCTTGAGTCCATCTGGCTGTTGATCTTAAAGCAGCTGTAAACCACTGGACAATTTTTTTTTTATTTGTGTACCTACAAGGTAAAGGCATAATGTGCTAGTATGCATCGCATACTAGCACATTATGTTAAACTTACCTTAAAACAAAGCTCTTCCAGCCCTGAGATGTCAGCACTGCAAGTGCTCTCATCTTCACCCGTCTTGCTTCCGGGTTCGCGTACTCCGGCTCCGGAGCCATGAAGATGTCACTCCCATGCTTCCACTTTAACAGGGGCTTATTTTTGTTGTAGAGCTTATATTACAAGCATCCTGAAAAATCAAGCTAGGGCTTATTTTCCAGTTAGGTCTTATTATCGGGGAAACACGGTAGTACGGTAAGGCCCCTTTCACGTCGGCGTTCCGTTTAGGTCGGCCTGTCCATTTTTCAGGCGGACCTGAATGTATGCCCCATTCTCCACTATGGAGCGACGGATGTCAACAGTGACATATCCACTGACATCCGCCACTCTCTGATCCGATCTGTGCTCCGTAAAGTCCGACGGATGGAAACCCTATTTTTCCATCTGTCTGGGGAGTGTCATCCGATTTCCCATAGAGGAGAGTGGCACTCTGACAGATCTATTGCCGCACAGTGAGTGGAGACGGAACTGTCATCCGTCGGCTCAGCGGGGATCAGCTGAGCAAAAAATGTTCCCCGCACGCGGAACGGAGGTGTGAAAGGGGCCAAAGTGGTAAGAATATCCCCAGCTGGGACAGAATAGCTCTCTGCTTGCATAGAGTTCCCACTACTTCCAACTGTTCCTCTTTTGGACTCAAATCCCTTTGACCCTCTTTCTTCCTCAGTTGTCCCTCCTTCTGTCCTGAAGTATAGACCTCTATAAAAACGGCTACAGCTTGTGTTTGCTCCCTCATTTCACATACTTGCTGGCTATCTGTAAAAATGAACACATTTGGAATAGAGCGGAGAGGATTATTATTAGTGTGGAACCTTCAATTAAAGGGAAGAGGTGCAAGAGAGCGCTTGGCATGCCCTGTCAATGACAGACTGGTGAGAAATAGCAGCGGGAGAATTACACCCCTGACAAGCCGTTTCAGGCGCAGCTGACATTCCGCTCGAGCTGTGGGCCCTATTACAGCACAACGCACAGCTCAGAAAACTCCAAATGTTTGACTGGCTCCTTTTTATCTGACAATCATTATTCTCTTATCCTATTACAAAAAGCCTTCCCAGAACTGTGCTAAAAAAAGTTCTACCCACGTTAAAGAAGACCTGTCATCAAATATTGCTTTATAAACTGGCAACGCTGGGTGATAGGAGGCAGCGCAAGGTACAAAGTTGGGGCTCGTTTTGCTCCCACTCCAGTTTGCACCAGGACCCCAATCCACGTGCCTATGCACAATGCAAATATACACTGTGCCTAAAGGGTAACTCACTTTCGTGGAGCAAAAAAAAATTAAATGAAGAAAAAATAATATACAATTGTGGCACAAGTCATATTGTAATTGAAAGTTATTAAAAATTACCTTTCATTTTCAATCTGCAGTTGCTGTATTTTCTGAAAATGCAATGCAATATGGCTACCTGGAGTTGTTCTGTACACAGAATGTGTACTGATCACTACTCAGAAACTTAATTTTCTGCTTGTGTGATTGGCTCACCAATTTTCCCAGAAGTATGCCTAAGATACAGTCAGATTTCAGGCATCCCCTGGAGCAAAAATGTCATTTTTGGTAAGTTACTGCCAATAGGAACACATCTAAAGAGATGCGGGCCCAGCAGCTTTCCTCATTAGTGTTCTGCAGCTGCACAGCTGATTGATAATTATGAAACCACTCCCATTAGATCCACTCAGCACAATCACAGAGGAACAAACAGTGATTTCTTCAGAATAACAAAAGGTAGGAATCAGCAACAAAGGATTTTATAATCCTTGCAATGTACATAGATCACCAGAGGGGAATGTTTTTTCTCAACAAAAGTGGGGTTACGCTTTAAAGATGATCTCTAGGCATATATAAAAGACATAATTAATGCAGCTCTATAACCATTAATACATTCCTTTTTTTTTATTAAACCTGCATCTGACATGGTATCAGCCTCTCTATATAGCAGGGGTCAAACTGAGAGAAGAAAAAAAAAACACAAGGAGCCCATCAGTTGTATGTAGTGCAAGAGATGTGTTGATTGGAGGAGAGACCAGAATGACAGTTAAGTGAGCTTATCAGTGTGCTGTATCACCTTCATTGTCCAACACAGGCTGGAGGAGGAACCAAACCTGAAAGTGTTAGTGAACTACGGCAGAGAAAAATCAGGTCTCCTGTCCTGCCAGACAGTACTGTGTTATTTGGCAGCGCTGTGTAAATCTCAAGACTGGATAGAAAGAAATGCAAATCCGTTAACAGGTATAACAGCTACATTATACTGCATGTATTTTATCAGTGCTTGTCTAGAGTTCAGGTTTAAAGCGGTTCTTCAGTGAGATCTATAAAAATTAAGTCAGTAGCTACAAAAACTGTAGCCACTGACTTTTAATAAACACACACTCACCTGACCAGGGATTCAGCAATGTCCTTACCCATGCCGTTCTTCGCTAGTCTTTGGGCCCCTGACCCCGGCAACTGTAGGCAGCTGCCTGTGACCCCTTGAGGCTTTAGCACGGCTGCCCACTGCACATGCGTGGGTCGCACTGCAATTTGTGATCCTAGAGCCTACAGAGACCTGTGATGTGTCCCAGAAGGCTGCAGGAGGGGAGGGGGGTACTTCCACTCGGGTGTTGGGAGCAAGTACCTGTCAAAACTATGTACCTGCTCCCTCCCCCAAAAAGTGATGTTACAAATATAGCAGAGGAGGGTGGAGGAGGAGGAAGCAAGAAATGTCCCCTTTTGGGTGGTTTCACTTTAGGTTGACCCTGTTGCTTCCTCAATGTAAACTCAAAGTACTCAGCAGAAGAAGAAGTGGAATACTTACCTTGCCAGTACGTGGTGTGTTGAAGCTTTGCTCTCTTACCAGGGGTGTATTTTATGGTCCATATAGAACGCAAGGGCTGCTGCATTCTGTAGGGATGCAATGTGTTGCTACTTTTTTTCCTTTTATTAAAATGTCACTTCATTTAACTGTAGGCACAACAGCACATTGAGCAAAAATTAAGACATGCTGCATGTTAATGCAACACACACACACACACACACTCACCTGTATGGTGTGAACAGGGCATATAGAAAATAATTGTTTTTTTCTCAGTGTCTTTGTGTTGAGCCCACATAGATCAGTGCTGATCCATGCAGCTGAATGTACTTTCTGTAAATGAACGTTTCAGGAATTCCCTGCGGTACTGCTAGCGGAAAATGCTGGGTATGTTGAATAGCATGCCTCACCACTGGTTGTTAAGGTTCCTACTGCTGCTGATCCCTGCATTAGTACAGGACACAGTTGTAATATGGTGGACCAGATGGATGATTCATAGCGGTTTGGTCCACCACTACAAGCACATTGAATGACATTGAGCCCTGGTTCACACATGAGCGATGCGGGAACGAGCGCGATTACAGAGCCGGTTCCCGAATCGCATCACTCCACTCCCGCAGGCAGTTCACACTGCCTTCTGCGAACCGCTGGCGGGTGTCATTACAAAGTTAATGACACCCCCAGATTTGTTCACAGATCGCAGTGCGAACTGTGCACTCGCACATTAATCGGATTGCATGGGTGTTCTCCATGCGATTCTAGTGCGGGGAAGAAAGGTACATGTACCTTTTTTTTTTTTTTTGCGTATCTAGTGCAAAAAGCAATGTCAATGATCTCAGATCCCTGAGCAACTATTTTTGGGGCCCCAATTGAGAAAGATTGGTCTAATTTAGTAGTTTGGCATTAAACAGCTCTGATCCTTAAAATGAATGATTCCCTGGTGCAGAAGCATTGTTCAAAAAGATCTTTAAACAGCTTATAGGCCTCATGCACAATTCTGCAGGTGTTTGAGCTTTTTTTTTTTCTCTGCCTCTAAATGCCCTTCCATTTTAGCGTATGGTCCATGCACACTATAGGCATTTAGAGGAGTTTAGAGGCAGAAAAAACCCCCACCAAAGTTGCATTTGAGTTTTTGAGAATAAAAAACACCTAATGCGCCTAAACGTGTCTCGATGCGCCTAAACGCTAGACACGTTTAGCGCTTGAGCTTTTTTTTTTTTCATTTCAATGGGCAAAATAAATTATTATTCTGGCCATTGAAATAAACTCCCAGGTGCTTGACGTGCCTAAACACGCTTGCAGAAACACAGCTTAGGAGAGTTTTTGAAGCTGCTTTTCACCTGCCAAGAGAAAAGCGTTTATAAAAGCCAGAGTGTAGATAACACCTTAAAGCAGGGCTCAAAATTTCAAGTCCTGAGCTACTAGCCAGGCCTGAAAGCGTATTTCCACTGTATTTCAGTTTATTAAAAGTCAGCAGCTACAAAAAGTGTAGCTGATGACTTTTTATAAACAGACACTCACCTGTCCCATGGTCCAGCGATGCGGCCACCCGGCGCCTCGCTCCTCTCCCCCTCCTCTCCGCTGCGCTGTCATAGCAACTGTGGGCACCCGGTGGTGACAGCTTACGGCTTCACGGCCGGGCGTGCACTGTGCAAGCACAAGTCACGCTGCGCTCTGCTAGTGGCCAGGCAATCTTCTGGGACATGTGACGTGTCCCAGAAGATTGCAGAGAGGGAGGGGCCGCCTAGGGGGAGAGGAGGAGTCGCCTAGGCGGCCAGAAGACCGAAGCAGGAAGTACTTGGTAAAGCCAGGTACCCACTCCCCCCCCCCCACAAATAAATGACATCTCAAACGTGGCATGCAAGCAGGCGGGGCGTTCTTAAAGTGGAAGTTCCACTTTTGGGTGGATCTCCGCTTTAAGAGTTACACGCCACCAGTTGCCCCAACCGACCCCTACCCTGCCCCGTCTCTAATTCAGCCCCTAAACATGCCCTTGTAAATTATATCATAAAATGACACTGTTAAACTTTAACAATATTAACATAAAGCATATCAGTACCCATCAGTGCAGCCTCATTAGTACCCATCAGTGCAGCCTTATCAGTGCCCATCAGTGCAGCCTATCAGTGCCCCTCAGTGCAGACCCATCAGTGCAGGTTCATCAGTGCCCATCGGTGCAGCTTATCAGTGCCCATCATTACCGCTTCATCAGTGGCCATTAGTGCCGCCTCATTAGTGGCCATCAGTGCAACCTCATCAGTGGCCATTAGTGCAGCCTCATCGGTGCAGCCTATTAGTGCCTATCAGTGCAGCATATCAGTGCACATCAGTGCAGCCTCATTAATGCAGCTTACCAGTGAGTGCCGCCTTATATGTGGCCATTAGTGCCACCTCATCAGTGGCCATCAGTACAGCCTCATCAGTGCCCATCAATGCAGCCTATCAGTGCCCATCAATGCAGCCTATCAGTGCCTATCAGTGCAGCTTTATCAATGCAGCCTATCCAGTGCTTATCACTGCAGCCTCATCAGTGCCCATCCATGCAGCCTATCACTGCATGGGGATCACAGGGAAGAATTGGGAGAAGAGCCGGCCGGATCACACACAGAGAGATATCCCACTGTGACACTTAGATGTGAGCTTGGATCTGAAACGCCGGCCACTGTCAAACATAGTCCTGCCTCCTGGACCAGCTACTATGATAGACAGCACACTGATTAAATTTCACACTGGCATTGGACCAGTGTGCTGTCTATCACAGGAGGCAGGACTGTTTGACAGCAGCCAGCGTTTCAGATCCAAGCTGTGTCACAGCAGGAGATCCTCTCTCTATGTGATTCGGCCAGCTCTCCTCCCGACAGTTTCCTGGCTGATCACTTGTGGCAGAAGCTGTGCACCCTTTTTTCCAGGGCATCAGTAAATTGCCTCCCTGCCCCCCGGCCCAGTCCACCCCTGCTCCACACTCGCCCTCACTTTATTCCCTAATGCGAGCAGGTGAGTGGAAATTTTGAGGGCTGCTTAAAGTGTATGTATACCTACTCACTGGAATCCCATATATGTTTTACCATATTAGCATGCTTTCATAAGTCATTTTTTATCATCTTTAAATCTGTAACTTTTATTAAAGCATGCCTCCAGCCTCCTGTCGCTTGTCCTCCCACCCCCTCTCTAAACCTATATTTCAAATAAAACCTCCATACATACCTTAACCTCCCTGGCGGTATGATTATGTCAGATTTTTGGTGCTGAAAGCGGTACGATTATTTTGCATGGAAATGTGGCGTTTTATATTGTAGGCCTGTAATTCTTAGGAATAACTCACTTAAATCTGTCCAAACAAGAGTCTAGTAGACATCCCGGGTGTGATAAAGTTTGAAACATGAAATCATAAATTATAATAAAATAAATAACTATAAATAATTATCAAAAATAATAACGTAATAGTAATAAAATGTATTCAATAATGTAATCAAATCAAAAACACTGAAATTTGCTCAGTTGCAGAATTGTCACTTTCGTCACTTTCCGTTTCTGATGATAAATTTCCCCAAAAATCAGTATCACTCAATCCTGCACATGATTCTTATTTACTATCGGTGTTTTCTAGCTGATCAAAAACCACTTTTGACGTAAAGGGGCGCTTTTTGGTTGCTATGGGCATTCTCAAGTTTCCAGGCAGAAAGAATGACATATATAATATAAAAGTGAATGCAGGGCTCTGGACAAACCACTAGGGACAAAGGGGATGTGAAATGATTTCATACAGTAATGTAATCTTACAAATTACAGTGTACTGTATGTGTACTGTGTGTTCCAATTTTTGAATTTGCCGCCGGGCTCCGCCCCCGTGCAACGCGACGCTCGCAGGGAACGGAGCCCGGCACACAGAGGCATTGGGCGGAGGACAGACACGCTGACACCGCGGGAGGACATCGCTGGATCCAGGGAACAAGGTAAGTAACATTGCCTGGATCCAGCAATGCAATCCCGAGTGTGGCTCGGGGTTACCGCTAATGGTACTGAAATTCCACCCCGAGCCACACTCGGGATTACCGCCAGGGAGGTTAAAGTGGATGTAAACCCACCACTCACCCAGTATAAACTAATGGCACAGTATTAATGTATATTGTAATGTTATTCGAGGCGGGATAGTCGACGAGCAACATCTGTCGCCTCACATGCGTTCACTGAGACTGGACTAGTGAGAGTTTAACCACTTGCCAACCGCCGACCACAGTCTGACGACGACAGAGTGGCTTGATATCGCAAACCGCCGTCATATGACGGCGGCTGCTATATCTCTCACTGTGAGTGTGCGCGCGCCGCCGGAGGCGCGCTCGTGCGCTCACTGTGTTCGGGGGGGGCAGGGAGTGGGTAGGGCGGGCTCGATCGCCGCCGGCTACCCGCAATGGCATCCCGCAGTGGAAGGTCCATGTAAGTAAACACGGATCTCCGTTCTGTTAGAGGGGGAAGGGCTGTGATCACAGGCTTCCTGTATATGGAAGCCCTGATCACTCCCTTTCCCCAGCCAGGCCAGCCCACATACAGTTAGAACAAGCCCAGGGAACACAGTTAACCCTTAGAGCGCCCCCTGCCTGTTAACCCCTTCACTGCCAATGGCATTTACACAGTAATCAGTGTATTTTCATAGCACTGATCGTTGTATAAATGCTAATGGTTCCAAAAAAGTGTCAAAATGGTCCGACATGTCCGCTGCAAAATCGCAGTACCGCTAAAAATTGCAGATCTCTGCCATTACTAGTAAAAAAAACATAAATAAATAAATAATACCCCCAGAAATGAATTCTCATCATCCGTAAACACGGCAACTTTTGCGCAAACCAATCAATAAACGCCAATTGCGTTTTTTTAAATCAAAAATATGAGGAAGAATATAAATCGGCCAAAACCGATGGAAAAAAATGTTTTTTTATATATATTTTTTTGGATTTGTATTTAAGCAAAAAGTAAGAAATGTGGGGTTTTTTTGCAAAATTGTCGCTCTTCCTTTGTTTACAGCGGCGATCAGAAATGGCGCAGAGGTGATCAAATACCACCAAAAGAAAGCTCTGTTTGTGGGAAAAAAGGACGCAAATTTAGTTTGGGTACAACGTCGCACAACCGCAAAATTGTCAGTTAAAGCGACGCAGTGCCGAATCGCAAAAAGTGCTCTGGTCCTAAAGTGGGAAACCCTTCCGGGGCTGAAGTGGTAAAAGCTTACATCTACTTTTTATGCTTGGCAGTACCACAGGGGTAATAAATTATCTATGAGTTTTGTTTTCTGCTACTATAGGGGTTAACAAATTCCCAAGCTTTATTTAATCTTCATATTACTCTCGGGAACATTTAAATACAAACACTTTGACCTTATAAGGCACAAACCAGTGAATTTAATCAATAATGCAGCATAGTGCCCGGGAACCGAGCCTTAGACGTATAAAGCTTTGAGACGACCTAATGCGCACTGCAGAGGATCAGGTTATCGAAGTCATCAATATGGCCCACTATCTGCACTAAGTACTATCTGCATCTCATCTGATCATGTGACAAAAGCTCCATTGAGTCTCATTAGAACAAAGAACCTTTCTGTGAAAAGGGCCACAACTATAGAGAGAAGGTGATACTGGGCTGATTAGCTGTGTCTTTTATTGTCAACCATTTTGTAGCCTTTTGAAAGCTGAGAAAAAGTATCTGACAAATAATGAAAAAGTGTTGACTGATTTGCAAATAAACAAAAAAGAGTAGGACAGGATACCTTTCTAGGCCTTGAAGAACTACAAGTGCCATCAAGTTAAAGTGGTTGTCAACTCATGACAACCACTTTAACCTACACGTAAGTTTATAATAAGGCTTACCTGTAGGTTCCTTGCATATCTCCTAAGCCTGCACGGTTTAGGAGATATACAGTGTACTGTGATGTGCCCATGTCATCGGGCACATGTGTAGTGAAAAAACGGTCCCCATACCATTCCTTCACTGACATTGTGCCGCGTTTGGCGGCTCCCGTGCGCATGCGCGGGAGTGACGTCACACAGCTCCAGCAAATCACAGAGCCGGAGTCCACGGCCCCGGAAGGAAGAGGGGCACAGATGGATGCTTCCTACTGTGGGGACAGCGCGGGCAGGTAAGTGTCACATAATAGGCTAGTATGCGATGCATACTAGCCCATTATGCTTTTATATTGCAGGGTAATGTAAAACTATGTTCATATCCATTATTTCCCTTGCTCTTCTTCCCTGCTTCTTCTTCTGTTTATCAGTCTTTGGGCCACCTTGATTGGCTGGGCCTGGATGACGGCACTCCAACACATGTGCATGGGAGTTTTTTTATCCCGACACCCTGCACTAAAGTTGGCTATGTGTGGATTGAATTTCATCAGCTGTATGCCGAATTGGCCAAAATTCAATTTTGGGTGGCTCTGCCAGCACCACATGTCTGAAGATAGAAGGAACCAGGCAGAGAACTGTTGAGTGAACAGTGACTGCAGCCCAATGAGCTTTAGTCACTACTTGGGTATTCTGGCATATTTGGGTGGCAGCTCTCAGAATACAATAGTCAGCCGGGAGGTTCATCCGTATACAATATTTAGCAAAGATGGGGGGATCTGCTTGATTACTTTTTTATAGGTTGCAGGCTGACGGAATGAAATCTATGCATGTATAGCCAGCTTTAGAAGCTGGGATTATACACTGAGTTGCGCATGCATGAATGTCAGTGTAAAAATTATTAAAAAACCTCTATCTGCTAACAATTTTTTACTTTGTAGATTTACAAAGAAATTCTGGCTCACAATTGGCATTCTAATTCATCCCAGTAGGGTTGAGGTCAGGGCTCTCTGCAGACTGCTCAAGTTCCTCCACATTTAAACTCCCATACACATGGGCTGAATATCAGCCAAAATCAGCCAATACAGTAAAAACCTGCTGGAATTCGGGCCGTGTGTACAGGTCCTTGTTTGACAGAAGCCGATCTCACAACCAGCTTCTGTTGAACGAGCATGCTGGAAAACCAGCAGCCAATCAGCATCCAATCAGCGCTCTCAGCCAATGACTGGCGTTTTCTGGAGGGGGGTTTTCCCCTGTCAGAACATAATAGCACATCGGGGAGATCGGTGTACTAGCATCGCATACAGTGTTGCCAACCTCCAGCAGGGTTTTTTACTGGCAAAACCTGGAAAATTTACTGGCGGAGCACATTTTTTTACTGACAACCTGAAAAATAACTGAACTCCTATTAAAAACTAAGACAATTGATATTTAAACACAACATGGAAACACTGACAATACCCATATCAAGTAGTTTGCCCGGTTTACACTTAAAAAGTCAGCACACCATGACAAATTATCAGACCCTGATATTTATAGACAGTTGTAAAAATCATTGATTTTTACAAACTGTCAGTAAATTTACTGGCGGTTGGCAACACTGATCGCATAGTTAGTACAGCGTGTTCCAATCGAGTTCTTTCCTTTTTTTTGTTCCGTCAACTGAGTTGAATGAAAAAACTTACCATGTGTACCAAGCTTAATTCATCAAAGCTCAACTACCTTTTCAAGCTTCACATCACACCAATCAGGTGTGAACAGGCAGGTTGAGAATGGGATTATACATCTTGACTATTGTCCCCCTTTGGGAACCTCACAACAAATTGCTCACGCATAAAGGGTGACTAAAGCTAAAACGGGCCATACACCAGTAGACATTTGTTCAAATGTTTGTATGGAAATTCAGAATTCAAAATAATATGGAAGAGCATTTAGTAGCACTATAATGGACTACAAATTTTCTATGAAAACCCTGAAAATTGTAATTTGATTGGCAAGTCAATATTTCAAATACTAGGTTTGATTTTGCGATGCAAATATGCATGGCAATAAGTACAATTTTTCCTGCACGAGAACCACATTTACAGTTAGAATTTCATTCATTCGAGAAAAAAAATGTATTCTTCTCCAAGGATTTCCTTTCTTACCATAATCAAAAACAATCATCAACTTGAGCCCAATAACGATTAAAAAATCAAATGAATGTTCAGGAAATGTTCCAAACAAATAATTCTACTAGGGCTACAGGGGCACACTTATGCTGGAAGAGGTTGGGAGCGCACAATTGTCTAAAGTCTCATTGTATGTAATAGTATTACAAAACCCTTCACTGGAAACTGAAGGGGAGTCTATATATGTTTGGCCATAAAGTATATAGCTACATATGACAGGGTAAGTAGCAACCATGACATTACTACATATTATTCTTTATATAATAGTTTCATATAAAGCCTTTTTCTTTACGGTGATGTCACAGGAATGAGTGTGTTGAAGATTTTTTTTCTTTACTAGGAATAAATTGCTAGAAAATCACTAAAGAACAGTCCGTTAATTTGTATGGTGTTGCTAAGTTACCAGCAATATTTTTTTCCTAGGATTGAGTTTTTTCAGCTTTTTATCCTGAGATACCATCACTTCCTAGTCTTTATAACGTGTAGCTGTGAATCGCTAATGACATATGACTTTTACATTTAGAAATCTGCACCTTCTACTTGGCCCTGAAAATTCAGAAGAAAATGTATCTTTAAAGTGTAAATTAGTTACATCAAAGTCTATGTAAACCCAATCACTTAAGGCTCCATGCACACTGTATCTGATAAACGACCGTTTTTGGTCATTTAGGTGTTTTTTTTAACAGCCCAAAAAAGCCACTTTATGTTATCCTATGTGTCCATGCACACATGGACGTTAATTGTCGTTTATCAGCAGTGGCGTTTTTGAGCTGTTATCTGAACGGCCTGAATTGACGTTCAAAAGTCGTCCTTTTGATCACAATAAACACCGGACGCCGAAAAACGCTCATAAACGCCGGTGTTTATTTGCGCCTGGCGTATTTTGCAGTCAATGGAAGCTAATGAAGAAAAAAAACGCCCAAAAACGCTGACGCCGATAAACGCTGATAAACGCCGGTAAACGCTGCTTACAAAACGCTGCAAAAGAATGTTTTGTAAGCAGCGTTTCCTGCCTGACGCCGAGAGAGCCCAGATAGCGTCCAGTGTGCATGGAGCCTTAATCTCATATATGCTTTAACATGGTAACATAATTTTAAAAATAAGTTTTAGTATTCGAAGCTGAAGTTTTCATTAACATTATCCTTGATGATCCTCCCATAAAGGTCCTTGTTCAGGCACTACTTGCTATAAGGTGACAAAGCTCAGGCCCTAATTCATTGTGTTCCTGCATTGTCAGGTGGACTTCTGATACTACAAGTTGCCGCTTCTATGCAAATGACGCAGGCATGGTCCACCATTGTCATCACCAGGAAACCTGCCCTGAGTCCTACGTGCACCAATCGCTGGAGTGCATGTAGACAGAAGGCGGCTGCAAATAGACCGCAGGATATCAGCAATGCTGAGATCTAACTAAGGGATAAAAAAGGCGTTAAAAAAGGAAATTGTTTGATACACAGTGCACAAAGCAAATTATATGTCATTTAATTAGGGCTGGCACCTACTTTAATTCCTTAAGGGCCGGTTCACACTGCAGCGGGGCGGAGCGGCGCGATGCGGCGCTCCAGGCGATCTCAAAGCGGCTTGCTAGGAGACTTCTATCATAGAAGTCAATGCAAGCCGCCTGAGATCGCCCTAAAAATAGTGCAGGGACCATTTTTCTAATGCGGAGCGAAGCGATTCGCTCCTATTAGAACGGTCCCATTTGCACAGCATTGAGGCGAATTGTCAGGCGACTCAAGTCGCCTGACAATTCGCCTAGATGTGAACGGGCCGCGAAGTCGCGCCGCTCCGCCCCGCTGCAGTGTGAACCCAGCCTAAATGTGTACACCAGGCACAAAAACTTTCATTTAAATACACAAACTATATAAACCAATTTTGTGTGTATCAAATGCCTTTAAAAACCTAAATATTATCTTGTAGAAGTAGTGGTGACTGTGCTGTACATAGCCTGTACAGAGATGAGAGCTGGGGGGGCAGATATAGCAAATCTTTTAAAAAGTAAATTTAACAGACCTAATGGAAATAAAGAAGATAAATTCTTTGTTGGGGGTTATATACACTTTAAATAATTGCTGAAAACCTATCCAGAGTTTGGAAGCTATAGAAAAGTTTGCATACCCGGCTGTCAGAGTTAGAAGTATGAGCACATGGGTGTTTCAATGCATTCAAGAAAACATGGATTATGTTTGCGGTCCCTATGTAATGTGTTGACAAGAATTTATGGCGTACATTTGATGCGTGTTAGTTTGAATAATTTGGTTGGCAGATGTTACTCATAAATAAAGTTTGAGTTCTAAGGCTTGTGTAAGCATCTGAAAGAATATTCATTCAAGTTTGTTCAGAAATGAATAAATTCCTGGTATGTTACAATATATTGTAGAGCAACAGTATAGCTTTCCTGAAAAGCTGCTGTGATATGTTTCATGGTGACTTATTCCCCTAATTGGTGTTCTTCAAGTGGACCTGTCAGAAACTTTTCAAGTCTGTATAAATCTTATATTCCTGACATATCACAATATACAACAGTATCATTCTTCTTACAGAAGTTCCATCGTTTATCATTAATAAGCTTTCCTTGTGCTCCAGTCTAGTGTCTTTGCCTAGGCTGAGCTGGTGTAATCAGTCTGCTGCAAGCAGGAGGAATCATTGCCTCAGTCTCCTCTCTCCTAGTGATTAGACTAAAGCCTTGTACACATGAGCAGATGGTTGGTCAACCGAACGTCCACCTTCTGTCCAAATTGGGCGACGGCGGTTTGGTCTAGCGTACTAACGTGCAGAGGCGGCTCTAGGCTTTGTAAAGGCCTTAGGCAAAACTTAGACACGAGGCCCTACTCACGCCCATAATGGAAAAAATAATTAAAGCGATAAAAAAATTAACTTTATAAATTGCATATATTAAGAGCGTTAAAGTGCTGGTGTCAGTACTCTCTATCTCGGTGCTGGTGTCAGTGTCAAATTAGGCAGTTGCGAGGCCCCTGTGAGTGCGAGGTCTTAGGCGACCGCCTAATTTTACTAATTAGAGAGCCGCCTCTGCTAACGTCAATCAAGTAATTGGCCAACAACGCCAAACGTAGTGACGTGTTACGAGCGTATAACGAGGAAGTTCAGATGAATGGGATTCGTGAATTGCGAACACAGGTTACATGACTGAACACTTTCCGAGCATACGTGTTTGCACTTCCAACTTTTGGTTGGTCAACCTCTGTACACACAAGCCAACAATCGGTGAACTCCTTGTTGGCCAACACAAGTTTTCTAGTCTCCTCGTCCGAGTGGAGATCGGCTGTAGAATCGTGCGTACACACGATTGGATTATTGGCCAACAGGCTGTTGGACGACCGTTGTTGACCAACAACTGGACCGTGTGTACGGGCCTTGAGAGCTGCACAGACACCCAGATTTACATGATTGTGTCATCTCTGAGGTAGCGTCTCTGCCCAGTAAGTAAATGGTGACCCTGGACGACACCTGAATAAAGATGGCAACGTCTTCCTGGAGAGAAAATCAGATGAAGGTATTGTCAGGGGGAGCACTGTGATCTTTGTGAAAGGTAATAAACACCTGGAAGTGTTACACTGACATATTACTTAGCATGCTGCACTTAACATAAAAAATATCTGATGACAGGTCCACTTTAGGAAGCAATCACTAAGGCCATGTGTACACCGGTCATTTAGCCAGTGTGTGTCCAAACTCAGTATTTTAGTGCAGGTGCAGAGTCCATCCCGCTGCCTGCAGCCTGTCAAAGTGTAAAGCAGGCTGAAATACGCTGCACCTGGATGGGATTGAATGCTGTACTGAGTGATACTCACATTTAAGGCCTTATGTGTTTAGGGATGTATATTCAATGGGGTCAAAATTACAATTGTATTTGGCTTTAGGAGGAACAAAAATGTTTGTGAACGAACAAAATCCTAGAAAAACTGTACTTAACCACTTCAGCCCCGGAAGGATTTCCCATGTTAGGACCAGAGCACTTTTTGTGATTGTGTTGCTTTAACTGACAATAGCGCGGTCGTGCGACGCTGTACCCAAACAAAATTTGCGTCCTTTTTTTTCACAAATAGTTTAAAAAAAAAATTTCATTTGATCACCTCTGTGTCATTTCTGATCACCGCTATAAACAAAAAAAGAGTGACAATTTTGCAAAAAAAAAAAACAATATTTCTTACTTTTTGCTAAAATACAAATCCAAAAAATATATATAAAAAACATTTTTTTTCATCGGTTTTGGCCGATTTATATTCTTCCTCATATGTTTGGTAAAAAAAAAATAAAAAGCAATCGGCATTTATTTATTGGTTTGCGCAAAAGTTGCAGCGTTTACAAATGATGAGAATTAATTTCTGGGGTTTTTCTTTATTTTTTTATATTTTACTAGTAATGGCTGCGATCTGCGATTTTTAGCGGTATTGCAATATTGCAGCGGACATGTCGGACCATTTTGACACTTTTTTGGGGCCAATGGCATTTATACAGCAATCAGTGCTATGAAAATGCGCTGATTACTGAGTAAATGCCATTGGCAGTGAAGGGATTAACCTTAAGGGGGCGCTCTAACGGTTAACTGTGTTCCCTCAGTGTGTTCTAACTGTATGGGGGCTGGGCTGGCAGGGGGAGGGGAGTAATCACTACTTCCATATACCGGAAGCCTGTGATTACATCCCTTCCCCCTCTGTCAGAACGGAGATCCGTGTTTACATACATGGACTTCCGTTCTCTCACTGCGGGTGAGCCATCGCGGGTAGCAGGCGGAGATCGAGCCCGCCCTACCCGCTCCCTGGCCCCCACCACCCCCGGGAACACAGGTGATGGCGTTTCGCGATAATGAACCACTTTGCCGCGGTCAAGCCACGGCGGGCGGTCTGTAAGTGCTTAATGTAATGAGCATGTGCATCCGGAAATCAAATGTAGAACTAAAGCATTGGCATGGCAAGGTTTTCATAGGAAATTTGTTGAGTCTGTAATGGTACTATCAAAGGCCATCTTTAAAATTGATTGGATCCTGGGGAAACATTATCTTGCCCACCTCTCCATGCAATTTTGCTCTCCACCTGCGGGGATCAGTGGCAGAGCTGGGGGGGGGGTGTGATCAATGGCAATGCTAATTTTTTTTTTTTACTGACAACCAATATAAAGAGGAATTTCAATACTAACCACCAATATAATAGGAATTTACACTGGCCACCAATGTAATAGGGGTTTACACTGGCCACCAATGTAATAGGGGTTTACACTGGCCACCAATGTAATAGGGGTTTACACTGGCCACCAATGTAAAAGGGGTTTACACTGGCCACCAATGTAATAGGGGTTTACACTGGCCACCAATGTAATAGGGGTTTACACTGGCCACCAATGTAATAGGGGTTTACACTGGCCACCAATGTAATAGGGGTTTACACTGGCCACCAGTGTTCATTTTGGCAGCAAATTTCAATTTAGTTTTAGTCTTAGGACTAAAATGGCATTTTAGTTTTAGTCCCATGCAGTCTTCTGCAATTGTTTTAATTTTAGTCGTATTTAGTCGACTAAATCTCCAGGACATTTTAGTCGACTAAAATATCTTACATTTTAGTCAACTAAAATCTCTAGTAAATTTTAGTCGACTAAAACTGATTTCAGTCATCTAAAATCGAATGGGTTAGTTAAATTGTAATGCATTTTTTAAGCATTTCTCTACAATTTCCAAACTCATTATATACTGCTGGAGTGAAAAATCAAATATATTATTATTTATAGTATTGAGGTATGAACATGAACTACAGACCAGTGTTAATTTTGACGTCAAAATTTCAATTTAGTTTTAGTCTTAGTCTTTTGACTAAAATGCCATTTTAGTTTTAGTCCCATTTTAGTCTTTTGACTAAAATGCCATTTTAGTTTTAGTCGTATTTTAGTAATCTCAATTGTTTTCCCATTAGTCGTATTTTAGTTGACTAAAATGGTTTTAAGTTAGTCGACAAAATTAACACTGCTGGCCACCAATGTAATAGGGGTTTACACTGGTCACCAATGTAAAAGGGGTTTACACTGACCACTAATGTAGTAGGGGTTTACACTGGCCACCAATGTAATAGGGGTTTACACTGACCACTAATGTAATAGGGGTTTACACTGACCACTAATGTAATAGGGGTTTACACTGACCACTAATGTAATAGAAGCATTCACAGTAATCACCAATGTAAGGGGGATTAACACTGACCATCAATGTAAGGGGCACATTCTCACTTGCCACTTCTGTTAATGAAAGGATTGTACGCCAAGCCCCAATGTAATGAGAATATTTATACTGACCACCAATGTAATTGAGACATTTAGCCTGCGTTCACATTTGTGTGTGTCGGGAACACAAAGTCACTTTCCTGACACCACAGAAATGTGCTGCCCTTTAGCAGGTACACAGTAGTTTCATTGATTGTTAATGACACTCTCACACATCTACTGACATGTGCTGTGACACTGTGTGATTTTGAAAAAGGGTTAGGGACTTTCTAGTGCATAGAGCAGCCCATTGAAATGAATGTGCTGCCCTACATGCGACCTACATCTTTATCCACCCTGTCAGTACACCTTTGCATCCTAAAACCTCTACTAACCTCTGCACCCCAAGCCTCCCCCATCCTCTCCACTACAACCCCTACCCCCTCCCCCCCTTCTTTAGCTCTACCTGCCCCTTCTGCTCATCTTTGCACCCACCTTCCTTACCTCTATACATGCCCTCCTTGCTCACCTGTGCACCCCAAACTGTAATTCCTTCTCTGTCTACCTCTGCACACCCCACACTACTCCCCCCCCCCCCACACCAATTTGCTTACCTTTGCAAAACAGGCTTAATAACCACAGTTGCAGGCAAGTCTTTCAAGCATGCTCCTTTGTCTCCACAGTGGGCAGCATTCAGTATAGGTGATGGTTGATATGACAGGGGCGCATGATATACATATGAATACTGCCTTTCTTTACATATCAATGCTGCCGGCCGCCACTATTTACATATGAATGCCGCCACTATTTGCAAATCAATGCAGGTTATTTACAAGTAAACACAGTGTCTGCAGGTGAGCCATCTGTACACAACAACATGGCAGGGCTGGGCAGTATAAGTAGCAGCACTTCACACTGAGATATCGGGACACAGCACACGACTAAAACTTCAAGGGACAAGGGTATTTAAACCAGGATAGTTGGCAAGTATGAGGCAGCTGCTTTGGGCCCTATAACAATGACAGGGTCCAGGGCAGCTGCCCCTTTTGCCCTGCCTTAAAGACGGCCCAGCTCTGAGCAACATTTTTTCAGAATTCCTGTATAGCATTTAAATAAAATTGTAGTGGTGTATGGCCAGCTTTGGTAATGGCACTGGAAGTTGGTGGCCAGGTGAACATTCTGTAAGCTTTGATGCACTGGACTATCTGTACCAAGACAAGGCTGCCATTACAGTCACCATCATACCACAAATATGAAATAAGAGAACTAGTACTCCTTTCTAGCTTTTGTTTTGACACAATAAATCTGAGTATCCTCTGCCGTCTGCAGTATGAAAATCCAAAATTGATGTCCAAAAAACAGTTTTTGCTTCTAGGGGAGCTGAGCCTCTCATCTGCGTTCGACAATGTGACATCAGGAACCGGAAAGATAAGCATATCAATCCGTCTGGGTGGTAGTGAATTAGCGGTAAATGCAGGGGGGGAAATGAAGCCACCCTTGGGCAGATATAAAGCCTCTGCAATGGCAGTGAAGCTCCTGAGGACTTCTCACAAACCCCTAGGGCTCTACAGAACCCTAGCTCAGAAACCCTGCGCTACCCTACATGAAACTAAAGAAAGAGGTTATGGTTTTATATACACTTGAATTTTGCTTTCTCTGCCCACTCCATTGATATTGCTGAAATATTTATTAAAATTGTTCAATTTTGCATATCCCTATCAGTCACACCATTTATTAAGCCAGGTACCAATATAAGAGGCAATATTGACCCAAAGGTAGTTTGCCTGTGAGTCTCAATGATGGAAACCCCTCCTTGCCCTGTATACAAACCTAAAAAATAGACACTACTGAGTGAATCACACATCTCTGGCCATCAGACTTTTCTATTTTCCTGCAGACACAGAAGGGTTACTATGAAGCTGTTAGCAGCGTCTTGTATCTGCGCCTCCAGCTGCATCAGGCAGGTGTCAGCAGACTGTCAGGATTACAATGTGTCCAGATTCTAGTGGAACCGTGTCAGCTGCAGGAGATCAAAAGACAAAATAGCGCACCACGGGTGACCGAGACGGCCGGTCTGTGACAGCGAGGCAATACACGCCATGTCATACTCATCCTGTGTGTAAAACATCTAATGAGAGTGCTAGACCAAAGATCTAAGAGCCCAAAATCTTTTTGTATTAGTGTGTCTTCATAACAAGGATACATAGAATAGCCGGCTGGGCTCTGTTACTGTATCATGAGGCAAAACTAATATTTAAAGATTCTGGACTCTCAGATTTTTGGTTGGGTTCTCTCATCAGACTTTCTGTATGTAGATCTTAAATTATGCCCCCCCCCCCAGATAAAGGGCACCCTGTTTTTACTGAGAGTCACCTCACCAGATCTACCACACGCCACAGAGACGCAATTGTCTTTCTACAACC
>BLSH010049313.1:2000473-2019764 GCA_018402905.1 Glandirana rugosa
TTAACTTTAAGTCAATATTTATAGTTTTTTTGACAAAATGTCGAGGATTATTTAGAAATAACTTGTAGACTACATGTCCCACCCAGTAAATATACCTATGTGGAATAATTTTACCCTTACCAACCACTATAATTGAACTTGTAAATAGCTCATGAAAGAATAAAGTTATGTTAAAACCAAGCACACCATTGTTTTTCTTGTGAAATTCCCAATAAGTTTGATGTGTCACATGACCCTCTTCCTATTAAAAAAGCAAAAGTTGGATTCAAAATGGCCAACTTCAAAATGGGCGCCATGGTCACCACCCATCTTGAAAAGTTTCCCCCTCACATATACTAATGTGCCACAAACAGGAAGTTAATATCACCAACCATTCCCATTTTAATAAGGTGTATCCATATAAATGACCCACCCTGTACATCAGATGTTCAATAAAGATTTATTAGGAGCTGTAAAACAGTTTTTTTGATATTTATAACTGAATTTCAATTGCTCTTGTGAAATAATTTTTTTTTAGTCATGTGACTGGCACAGCACCAATCAGGGATGGCAAGACACAGACTCACACTGTAGAGAGCATACATCAGCAGAGTAATAAAAGCCCCTCCTAAATATCTTTCCCTGCAGATGCCAAAGAACAGGGAAAGATCATGTGACCACACAACAGTGCTGCAGGAATAAGGTACTTAGAGGATTTAAAAAAAAAAACAAAATACAGTGTCATGATATATATAATTTATGTGAATGATTAAAGCCCCTGTCAAGCAGATCCGCCTGCTCAGCGGGGGATCTCCCCACTAAGCAGGCGGATAACAGGTCCCTTAGTTCTGTATGGGGCAGCCCGCTGTTCTCTGTGGGGCGGCCCGCTGTTCTCTATGGGGCGGTTGTATGGAAACTAACCGCCTGTCCATTTCCATCTGACTGTCATCCGATCCACGGAATGTTACCCCATCAGTCTTTTTTTAGGGGGCATGATCGGATAGGACAGTGTTTCTCAACTCCAGTCCTCAAGGCGCACCAACGGGTCATGTTTTCAGGATTTCCCTCAGATGAAACAGCTGTGGTAATTACTAAAGCAGTGAAACTGATCAATTCACCTGTGCAAAATAATGAAAATCCTGAAAACATGACCTGTTGGTGCGCCATTAAGACTGGGATAGGATGCTGGAGTGTGTCCGCTGCTCTATAGAGCAATATGGATGGTCCGTAGAGTTGCCACCTCATCCCTTTAAACCCGAACCCATATGAATTACACAGGTTCTTTGGCTGATTAAGGTGGTAAATAAACTCACTTGGTGCCTCATCTGCATTCAATTAGCCCCAGAACCTGTGTAATTCATATGTGTTCAGGTTTAAAGGGATGAGGTGCCAACCCTAATGGTCCGATTGGGTCCACCTGAAAAACTGATAGTGAAAACACATGGACTTGGAAAATTCACCTGCAGTTCACACTAGATGCGGTGCAAATTCACAGAGAATTTGCAGCAAATTCGCCACGCATCTAAATTGTAAATCTGTTCATGCGAACTGATTGTGGAGTGTATGTTAACAACACTCCACAATCAGTTTACAAAACGCAGCACGATTTGCTGAATCAGACTGCATGGGTGTGAACACCCATGCAATCCGATTCTGGTGTGGACCAAAAAAAGGGTCCTGCACGAGTTTGGTCCGAATGAGATGTGAATTCAGCCATACAGTTTGTATGGCTGAAATTCACATCGCACAGACATCGCATGTGATCTGTAAAGCAATGTGGTACAAATCACATGCAATGTCTGGCATTGCACTAGTGTCAACTGGCCCTGAATGTCAGATGCATTGCTTTATAAATATACCTCTTATCGTATCATAAACAAAATCATCCAACTTAATACCCATTTTCATCCTTTTCCATCCAAGTGCTGCTGATCACCTCCAACTTCTTTTTGCCACTTCCTGTGCTGGCTCCCAATAACACTTATCTGAACCCGTGCTTTACATCAGTGCATGCATATTAGCACATGATTTGTCATGCGTTAATGTGTGTTGCAGTAAGTTGAATGGGCTGCCAATGCACAGGAAAGGACCAAAAAACTGACACAAAGCAATTTTTACAACACAATGCATGGTAGTGTGTTACTGTGCATTGTGGTGTGTTGTGGTCGGAGCTGTGTTGCCTTAGGACTTATATACACAAGCTTAGATCTCTGAAGAGCTCTTCAGCTCTTCAGAGTGCATTTGACAGGTGGTGAGTTGTACCTGTATTGCCTCCCTTTCGTGTGATTTAACCCCTAGATTGCCACAGTAGCTCACCAAAACCGTCATCTGTCGTACACCTCTGGCTGCTGCTTCTGCAAATAAAGGGGGGTAGCCATTAGGGGTGGTAAAAGCGCAGCTCAACTGCAAGGTTTTACTGCCCCCAAACCGCTAGCAAGAATGGGCCCTAATCGAGTTGTAAATTGCATCTATTGTAAATGATTGGCACAGAAATGTACTAATGCACATAATGTGCCTTGACACACACACTATCATAACAAGCCTAATTGTGTTTCAGTGTAAATGCACTTCCTTCAGTGTCAGCTGCACATCATTGCTTTGGGCCAGCTCTTTGATGGTGACAACAGTGGACCATACCTGTAACAACATGTGTTGGCACAACTGCTTTTAGTTTCCACAGGGGATGTATGTGGCCCGGTGACAACACAGAAGCACAGTAGGGAGACAGATACAAAGTTTTGTCACTCTATAACAGGTTGCCTAAACAAGGACTTTTATGGCAGAATCACCAGGGATTATTATAATGAAAGCTGCAGATTTAAAAATTATTGAAAGCATCTTTTGAAATTATATTAACGTGTTAAAGCTTCTATGAGGTTTTAGTGCTTGGGTTTCCATCTACTTTAATCTTTTGTGCAAAATAGTGTGATTTCTGTAAATAAAACATTTAAGGAGAGGGTTCAGCGCTCACAGACCATCTTGTTGTCCGAGATACTGAAGCTCTGTAACCGCAGAATGACGTCTCAGAGAGGAAACAGTGTAATCAATGCCGATGTTTATGAAATACGGAGCACAAAACTATTACCGCAAAATGCTGTTAAGAGCCATTACCGCTGTGTCAATACACAACAATAAAAAAACATATTTTTCTGGTCGTTCAGGAAGACAAAAAGAAGGTTTCCAGTGTTGCATAATAACGAGGCAGAATAGTTCAGTAAATTTTCAGAAAAAGTAAACTTTCAGAAAATCCAAAAAATATATCATTATTACCAAAAAAATGCAAATAAATCCACTAATGGGAAAACATGATGTAGAACTCACTCGAATACAATTAACACACTTATATATGTTCACGTACAGCAGAAGAAATCTGGATGCCTTCACACATCTAGATGCCCCCTGTTGACCCTGAGTTGGTGCTATGCAATCAGTAAGTTCATGCTCCCTGCTGATTGGAAAGCTCTAGATGTGACTCAGCAGGGAGCGTGTCAGACTTCTGCATAGAGACCACTGCTTCCACACAGAGAAGCTGGCAGGGGACAGGCATTTCTACTCTACTTTTTAACCACTGCCCGCCCAACATAAACAGCCAGATGAGTGCTCTCTAGTAAGGGCATGCAGCGACATGATATGTGACCGATCTGTCCACTGGACACATTGGATCACCGATCATAGGGCTGCTGTGAGCAGTCCTGGTACCATGTAAGCGTTGTGACCAATCACAGCGATCTCAGTTATGGTAGTAAACAAGGTTGTCATTCATGATGCCTTGCGTACTACTGTATAATCTCTGTGTATTGTCACAGCGATCACATGGTACCAGGGACAATCACAGCAGCCCTGTACCATGTGATAGTTGTGATCATTCACTGTAGTAAACAAAGGTTTCATAAATGAAACCTCTGAACAGTGTTACTGATTGCTTATACAGTGATCATCACTGTAATATAAGCAGTGTTAAAAAAAAAAATCTATCAGTGACACTGCACTGTTTTGGAAACAATATGTAAAAAAAAAATTGTGTAAAAGAAATTATACATATTGTCACCAGAGCAAGTGCAGCATCCCAATGGTGACATTGTACCATTGTGGCGGTGATCATGTACAATGGCTGGCTGCTCTGATATCACTGCACCTCAGTGCCACCAGCCATTATCTCTGATCAGCGCCACAGCAGTACAATGTCACCAGATCAGTGCTGCCAGCCAGTATCCCTAACTACTGCCACACCAGTTAGTGTACTTAATAACCGTCACCCACTCACAGCATCCCTAATCACCGCCACTCACTCACAGTGTTCCTAATTACTGCTGCACCAGTCAGTGTCCCTAATCATCGCTACCCACTTACAGTGTGACTAATCTCCGCCACCCACTCATAGTGTTCTTAAAATCATATTGTCCTGAATCACTGCCACTCTAGTCGTATTGCCCCTGATCACCGCCAGACCAGTTACTGTGTCCAAGATGACCACTGCCTTGCTAAAGAAGCTGAGGGTAAATGTGATGGACTGGCCAAGCATGTCTCCAGACCTAAACCCTATTGAACATCTGTGGGGTATCCTAAAATGGAAGGTGGAGGAGCGCAAGGTCTTTAATATCCACCAGCTCTGTGATGTCATCATGGAGGTGAGGAAGAGGACTCCAGTGGCAACCTGTGAAGCTCTGATGAACTCCATGCCCAAGAGGGTTAAGGCAGTGCTGGAAAATAATGGTGGCCACACAAAATATTGACACTTTGGGCCCAATTTGGACATTTTCATTTAGGGGTGTACTCACTTTTGTTGCCAGTTTTGAGTGGACAGCAATTTTACACTGTTATAAAAGCTGTACACTCACTACTTTACCTTGAAGCAAAGTGTTATTTCTTCAGTGTTGTTAAATGAAAAGATATAATAAAATATTTACAAAAATGTGAGGGGTGTATTCACATTTGTGAGATACCTTATGTTTTGATACAATTGTTTGATTTGTGTGGTACAATGTGATACAATGTCCAGTACATAATCTGTCCAGACTGAAAACGTTTCAGCCCATGCTGCATGTGGGACACGCATTTTCCAAAAATGTGATAGGTAGTCAGGAAATTAGATACATAATATATGCCCCTAGAATGCCTGAAAATGCTTGCTTGGATTTTGGGGCCCTCTACATGGTTAGGATGTGCCTGTGTTTTGGGGCGTAATTATATGCCTATGATGTGTGTTATTAATATGTCATTAATTGAGAACTTTGTGTAAAAAAAATACATCTTCATTTTCTTTCCTGAGTTTTCCAAAAACTTGTGGTGAAAAATTACATTTTCAAAAGACTCACTATGGCTTTCAGAAAATACCCTGGAGTGTTTGCTTTCCAAAATGGAGTGTGGGTGTTTGTTTCCATTATCCTGATGCTCCAGGGCCTCCAAAATGTGATAGGTAGGCATTATTTAGTTTTGAGTGCTCCTTGGATTTAGGGTGCCTCTATGCATCTAGGCTGTGAAAAGTCTCACACATGTGGTATTCCCATTTTCAGGAGGAATAGCAACTGGAAGTCCCGTAGAGCAGGGTGCTCCTGCCAGAGACTATATCCTATGTAAGGGGGATTCCTTGCCCATGGACAGGGAACGTCGGGACAGTTACATGGG
This sequence comes from Glandirana rugosa, assembly GCA_018402905.1. Taxonomy (NCBI): domain Eukaryota; kingdom Metazoa; phylum Chordata; class Amphibia; order Anura; family Ranidae; genus Glandirana; species Glandirana rugosa. The sequence goes on from BLSH010049313.1 coordinate 2,006,078, forward strand.
TCTGGGAGGCCGAGAAAGCTGAGGTGGCAAGTGGGTCCAGGGAGCTTGAGGGAATCTAGAGGGAGCAAGTTTGAGAATCTGGAAATCCTTATCAGAAGGCTAGGAGTGGGCCGTTAGAGAAAGGTGTTGCAACTAAGGCTGAGGAAGCCTTAGGAACATGTGGTCAGGGAGACCATTGCTAACAGCCAGGTGGCTCTGCATTTTTTCCAGTTGTTTGCTTTGTGAAGTTGAAACACCTGGACAGGCAACTTTGGATGGTACTTTCATTTTGTTTAATAAAAGTGGGCTGCCGTGCATTTAAAACACAGTCCGGACTGGCATGGACTTCGCTACAAACACCTACCATTGAGCTAACCAATTCCCATATCACACTTGCAAAAAGTTACAATACTGCAGTTTGATCACTTGGAAGAGGAGACTGAGGAAATGCTTCTTTTTGTCAGCAGCAGACTGATGACATCATCTCAGTCTAGACCAGTGGTTCTCAACTCCGGTCCTCGGGACCCACTAACAGGCCAGATTTTAAGTATTACCTTGGGGAGATGCAGACTAGAATACTGCAATCACTGAGCAGCAAATGATATCACCTGTGATGTATTTCAGTTATCCTGCAAACCTGGCCTGTTAGTGGGTCCCAAGGACAGGAGTTGAGAACCACTGGTCTAGACAAAGTCACTGACTGCAGCTCAAGGTTGGTGGAGATTTCTGATAAATTATACTGCGATATGCCAGGAATTTATTACTAAAAAAGCCACTTTAGCCTGGTGATGCCCTTTAAGATATTAACTAGATTTATCTGCAAAAACTCCAGTATACATAAACAGATTTTTGTCCATGTACAATCTGACCAGAAGCATTATGGGTAATGTAGTGCAATCAGACTCGGCAGGTCTCCCTCCCATGTTTGTCGGTGTTGATATTGCAGTGCGGCAAAATACGAGGTTCATGGCACGGCGCTGTACACATTCGCTCACATTGCCAATCTGTTTATTGCTGTAAAAATACAAAGGAGCCCGGTGTTAGGTAGAAATTGGAATTATTAAGGTGCATTGTTACTCCGGCCTTCCCGCCGAGCAACTTATTTCCTCAAAGTGCATAATTACATATTTAACACCGCCGTTCACGCTGTTCCCCCTCAGTCTTTTACTACACTTAACTATTCCTGTCATTTTCCATATACAGCCTCTCAAAAGCCTTTGCCTGTCACAGTCAAAGCAACATGGCTGCCTAGACAGTGCTGGAATCTGTACGGCGCAGTCCCAATTTAAAAGAAAAGGCGGTAGAAGAATTGCGTGTTTCCAATGTAATGGCAGGGAGGATGTTTGTGGACACTAACCGGGGGGGTTTACTGCTGTTTCACAGACCATCGCGACAGGGCAAAGATGACAAGATGGTCACTCAGCGTGCGTTTTCCCACGGGCTGCAGTGATAAAAGTCCACTGGTGGTTTATTAGGTAAGAGATATAATGATGCTAGTTAGAGATGCCCCAAACGCATCCGCAGAATGCACAAATTGAGAGTCTATCTCATTATCAGAGGCGTTGCTATGACAATAGGCTGTTGCCAGGTAGCCGGGATAGAGGGGAAGGAGCGAAAATCTGCAGGCCTAAAAATAAAACTGTCAGGTTTTTTATCTCCCCCTCTCTTGCTCTGACAGGATCCTCGGCCCTGAGAGGGAGAGGGGAGGACATGGGGAAAAAATGCAGCAAAGGACTCTGGGAAAGCTGGTGCAGTTCTAGGCCCAAGTGTCTCCCATGAAGCAAGAGGGGTCTGGTGACCATTGTCAGAATATTTACTCACTGAGAAGTAGTCACTGCCTCCATTTGTAGAAGGCCCGAAAACCTGACTGACATACAACAAACCACTAAGCCGGTCTGCACATTGTGAGCTCTGGGGCATCTAAATTCTAGCATCTTGTCTACTGCACTTCTGGAATAATATACACAGTATATATCATTGTCTGTATGTATCTATACCATGTAATTGTATGGTAATTTCAAGAAAGATAGATAGAAATGCATACATAACATACCTATCTATTTATGTCTTTGGAGTGTGGGAGAAAACCAGAGTACCATGAGGAAACCGATACAAGCACAGGGAGAACATGCAAACCCCCGCAGATTGTGTCCTATCCAGGCCTCAGACCACAGATCTCATTCCATTTATGCAAGGCTTAATTACTAAGCTGCTCTGCTGTCCCAGCAGTCACCACAATTCATACAAAAATTATGGAGTCAAATTTCAAGCCCTAAGCCCTGATTCACACTGAATGCGGCTTTGAAATCGTGCGACTTGGATGACATCTGTGCATCTTCATGCACAGATGTCTATGCAAGTCACACCTGAAATCGCCAAAAGTAGTGCAGCACCGCAAAGTGAGCATTGCACTGATGTAAATAGTTCCATGGCTGACAAGGGTGCGACTTGTCATGCGATTTGACCTGTCAATTTGCATGAAAAGTTGCACCGGTGTGAACGTGGACTTAGGCTTATCACACACATTACAATCTGAACATATAACCTCTTTACTATCAACTTTAGATCTGCTAAACCTTAAAAGTGGTTCTAAAGGCAGAATTCTATTCATTAAGATAAAAAACCTTCAGTGTGGAGCAGCCCCCCTTAGCCTTACCTGAGCCCCATCTCGATCCACTGATGTGCACAAGTGCCTCCGCTGTCCGGGACTCTCCCTCCTGATTGGTGCCATTGGCTCCCACTGCTGTTCGGGTACCCCCATAGCAAGCTGCTTACTATGGAGGCACATGACAGGAGGGAGAGGCCAGGAGCACCAGTGAGGGACCCGTGAAGAGGAGGATCTAGGCTGCTCTGTGCAACACCAACTGCACAGAGGAGGTAAGAATATATCACGTTTATTATTTATAGAGAAAAAGAAAACGAGACTTTAGTATCACTTTAATAATCCAATCAATTTGTATCCGGTCAGGCTGTACATCCCCAATTCTAAAAATTTTCAATCATGTTAGTGACCTGTTGCCAATTAACTTAATTAGATCAAACTATTCTTCCAGCTCTTCCTTCTTTACTTACTTACTTGTTTACTTACTTTGCCAGCTTTTTTTTGCCCTGTCCCAAGTTTTCTGAGATGTGTTGCTGCCATCATTTTTAAAATAATCATATTTTTTTCTTAAGATCTTCTCAGTTTAAACATTTGATATTTTTTTCTATTTTCTATTGTGAATAAAATATTAGTTTATGAGATATAATTATAATAAAATAATTATATCAAATATCAAATTGTACTTCAGTCTGATTGTAATGTGTATGGTGAGTTAAGCCAGATGGTATGGTACACCATGTACACGTCACACTCCCCTCACTACTGGAGCTGTTGTGGCGTTGAGCTAACCTTTCACACTTGTGCTGGCACTGCCTTATAATCCATCGCTTCGGGGTAAAATATGTCGCCAACCTAACAGGAACCTCACTGCAATGTGATCAATAGTTCTATTTATTTTACTGTCCACATTTACTAAACCCTGGTAAAGTATTAATATCCCTGTATTGGAACACATCTAATATTCCAGCAATTAAGGACTTGTATTATTGGTATACTGGACCCCTGTTGCATTATGCACAAGATCCCTGCAGGTCCTTCCAGGATTTCCAGGATTCCTAGGACAGCTACTACTTTCAGGATTTACAGAATTGGCAGAGCACATATCAGTGTGTGTCCATGTGTGCTAATGATACTGGCGTGTCCTCTAACCAGCAGGGTTTTCAAACACCAATCTGTGAAGTTATAGTGGATCAATGCTGCACACTGATCAGCTCCAAGGTATAGGAAGTGAAGAGCATCCTCAGCCCCACCTGTTACCCACACCCCTGACGTGTTTTGCCCTACCTACCGGGGCATATCTCTATGACTAAGCCCTGGTGGGTGGGGTGAAACGCATCAGTGAACGTGGCTATTCGGAGGAGCTGGGGCCATTCTTCAGTTCTCTACCTTGAAGCTGATCAGTGTGCAGCGTTCCACTATAGATTCATAGAGCCTTCTGGATGAACACGTGCACGCCAGCACCCTCTTTTACAGTGGAGCATTTGAGCAACAGCATCTGGTGCTTAGAGCAGCGCTCCAACAAGTCTGTATGATGTCACCATTCTTTAAAGCGGCTCCTGCTTTGTCTTATTACTGGCTATCTGAGAGCTGAAACTCTTAGATAACACTCTCTTGATTGGCAAGACCCCTGCCTGAACCTTGTCTGCTGCCCATCAGGACCCCTCCTGGACCTTATTCTTCTTTTGCTTTCCACCCACCAAGACCCTTTGGCACCCGTAATCACCTCTGCCTGGATCAGATTACTCTCCTGCCCTGATGTCTTGTGAACAGTGCCCACAATGTAGCCTTCCTGTTCTTTCCTCCCATTCTCTCTCCTCCCCTTGGTTGGGCAATTCTGAGGGTTATGACGACAGTGACCACTAGGGTCCTCGGACCATTGTCCTTTGAGGGGTGTTCAGGAGAGACCAACTGTCACTTAGAATCTGCGCCTCGGGTGAGCCCGTGCCACTCGTCCAGTAACAACCCCATAATGAGGAAAAAATAGGAGTCACAATCAAGCTCTTTGTAATTTTTTTAAGGCAGTTTTCTTCCAGGGTCTCACAAAGAATTCCTAGAATATTCTGCAGAATATTGGAAGGATGAGAGTTTGAAGCAGTCTAATAAGATTTTTATTCTTGGGGATACATAAACAGAAATTCAACCCATTTTGGGGTTTTAAGCCCTCAAAACACATTGGCTTTCTGTTTTACGTGTCGTGATGAATACAATTCTTACCAGACTGCTTCAAACTCTGTGGCACTCTCATCCTTCCAATGGTTCCAGAATACATATAAATGACGGAGTATCTCTCCAAAATTTGAACAAACATGGAAAACAAGGACCAACTTCAAAAACCTCCTCAACCTATATACAGGTGTTAATGCAAACCTACCCTCTCACCTCAATGCCCTGGATAACCCATTCCATAATTTTTACACTATGAACACTGTGGTATGCAGATCGCATTTACACACATTTTTCATTCCCTTATTTTTGTGCATTATTGTAATATCATTGTATAATGATGAGTGATTCCCCGGCGTCCACAACCCCCCCCCCCCCCCCCAATTAATCCTCTTGCGCCCTTTATATAGTATCCCTTACTCTATCAGAGGTCTCCAAACTCACTAAACAACGGACCAGTTTACTGTCCACACCTTTGCGAGCCTGGACTGTGGCCAGTGGGAGTAGATGTTCTAAAACGGTGGTAAATAATGCCGCGGACTTGGTGGACAGTGGGAGTAAAAATATTACATAAAGCTTGTGATCAGCAGGAGAAAGAATAGTGCCCCATCATTGGAATTAGTGGAAGGAATAGTGTTCCATCATTTATATCAGTGGAAGGAATTATGTCCTATTGTTGATGTCAGTGGAAGGGATAGTGCATCATCGTTGCTGTCAATGGGGGGAATAGGGCCGCACCCAGCCAGCAGGTTGCAGTTTGGAGACCACTGCTCTAAATTCTTTACTCTTTTCCCTATCCTCATATTTGGTTTAATTTTTGGACTCACAAAATGCCAATGTGTCACTTGGTCATTGTAACTGCTCAAACAAGTTACATAGTAGTTAAGTTCAACCTGTGTAATACTCTTGTCAGTACCCATATCCCTGTATGTTGTACTTATTGAGATATACATCCAAGAGTTTTTTAAATATATCCATACTCCCCGCAGTCACCACTAGTTGTGGAAGAGAGTTCCACATTCTTATTGCCCTGACAGTGAAGAACCCCTTACGAATTCTAAGATGAAACCGTTCCTCTTCTAGTTTCAAAGTTTGTTTATTCAACTATGAATGTGTGCCATGCAATGAGCTGTGTCAGTTGATGTCCTTCTAACTGTCTAAAAACCTTTAAAAAGAATAGATAAAAAAACTGAATATTCAAATTCTTGCATAGGTCTCTGGTACACTGGACCATAAATAGGGGTGAAAATCAGCAGATCAGTGTATGATATTTCCATTGCTGTAATATCAAGAGTTCCATGTTAGAGAAGTACTGGAATTGGGTACAGAGGCGTCTTGTCCCAGCGGGCCACTTTCACACACATATCTTCCCATACAAGGCCTGACAAGGTGCACAGACACACACACACACACACACACACGCGCACGCACACACAGCTCTTCCTATAAATTCTCCCAGCAGCACCATGTGTGACTCCTGCAATGCAGAGGAGATAAGGGGAGGAGGGTAGACAGACAGGCTCCCAGATAATGTCACCAGATGAACATGTACTGCCATATGTGGATTGCACAAACCGTTGCCAACCGGATACACATTAACCCCTTCCACTGCTACACCTAAAGGCCTTGCACCATGCTGTCAAAAAGACTAGCAATTAATAAAAAATGACAGGGTATATGGGAAAGTGCACAGACTGAATCATTATTGCATTTAGGCGATAATCATTCTCTGGCTGTATACTGTATGTATCTATGTAGAAGCAGTGATGTCACCGTAGAACTACAGAACACCTACTACTCTCCTGCTTTGCATAACATGGGGGGAGTGTTCTGTAGTCCTCAGACAGAGTGGAGAACAATAACTGACAACACTGTGGAGGCAGAGACCACAGGACGTTATCAGCTCAAAACACTTTCATTGGTATAATTCACAGACCGAAAGGGACCAAATAGTAGAATTTCATTGTATGGGTTTAAATATGCTGCCATGGGATGAGAAGCAGCAGACGGAATTAGATATTTGAGCATGATGAACTTTTACAATGGCTGTTCAAAGAGTGAGAAGATCTGCAGATGAGCTGTGAGTGGATTTTTACACAGTGAGGTCAGAGAGTGAAAGGCAGCCATTGGAGTGAGGGTGCAGGGAGGAAGCAGTGCTGATCAGGGAGAGACACCGTATATACGCAGCCAAAAACACAAAGGCTATTTCACAGTTATCAGGATCATGATTGCGGCATCTCCGAGTCAGCATCTCAGTCCAGAAAGTAGATGTTACCCTGGGTGATGCCTGAACAAAAAAGCCAGATAAACACACTGTCAGGGAAAGTATTGTGATCTCTGTGAGAGGTCATAAACACCTAGAAGTGTTACATTGGCACATTACAGAGCACACTGTACTTAAAATAATAACATATACAGGCAGTCCCCGGGTTACAAACAAGATAGGGTCTGTAGCTTTGATCTTAAAGCGGAGTTCCACCCTAAAGTGGAACTTCCGCTGGTTGGATTCCTCCCCCCCTCAGGTGTCACCTTTCGGGGGGGAGGGGAAAGAGGACACCTGTCTTTAGACAGGTCTCCTTTTCCACACATCCGGGAGCTCTGGCCGGCGGCCGCGGCTGCTGATGTCAGCAGCCCGGCTCTCTCCTCCCTGCCCGCTCTGCTTCTGGCCGCCTGGCCAGTAGCAGAGCGCGGCAGAGCCTCACGCATGCGCAGTAAGGTGCCCGGCGTGAAGCTGTACTGCATACACATCCGGGTTCCCTTACCCGCGATGGAGGCGGCTGCAACCGTCCCCCGATCTGAAGATCGGCGGCGGGTGCCGACATCGCTGGACTCCAGGACAGGTAAGTGTCCTAATATTAAAAGTCAGCAGCTACTGTATGTGTAGCTGCTGACTTTTAATTTTTTTTTTGCCCTTGGACCTCCGCTTTAAGTTGAATTTGTTTGTAAGTCGGAACAGGTACATTTTTTGAGTGTAGCTCCAGCTAAAAAAACTATTTTTAAGCTTTTTGGATAGAATAGGGAAGGGTTAACACCCCTGTAATGTTTGTTTTGTTGTCTATGTTTCTGTTCAGAAGATTTCCCCTCACTTCCTGTCCCTATGACAATTGGATTTTTAAAATTTTGGGTTGTTGTGGAAACAAGGATTGGAGATAAAGCATCAGTGGAGACACCTTCCCATGATAACTCTTACAGGAATGAATTTCCCTTAATAGGGGTAGATTTCCTCTCACTTCTTGTTGTCTTCCACCATTTGTAAGTAGGAGTCGTTTGTAAGCCAGATATTTGTAACTAGGGGACCGTCTGTATCTGACTGCACTTTATGCATTCCTAGGTGTTTGTTTAGTGATGAGTCACATGCAGTCCTGTCCCCTCTCTTGTCATCTTCTGCAATGCTGCTTACAAAAACTTTACACCTGACATTAACACTGCTTCCAATACAGAAATCAGCTTGAGGCAGACTCTACAGATCTATACCAGAGATACAGTCATTGAAATATGGAACAGCAAGATATAAAGACATGAAAGTCACACCATCAGTTGCTTTCAGTCCAGGTTGTATGCTGAAAAAACACAATGGTGTCCCCCACCCAGCAGAAAAATGTCTGAATACTGTTATTTATAAGCTCTTTCTTTTATGTCCTGAAAATAACCTCATCACACGCGGACCAGGAAAGCTTGCAATCTAATCACCAAACTGACAAATCATAAAAAAAAAGCCTCAGTAAGTTTGATGTAACCCGTAATCATAACAAGGTGAAAAAAAGGGAAATGGTGACCACCTGTGCTGTGTAATTTACCCACGATGTACGTGATTATCAGAGTGAAAGGCAGCTTGATAATGACAGCATTTAGTTTATAAAAAAACAATATCCAACAGGGGAGGCCGTAAAAAAAAAAACACCTGGAGCGGCAATTACGATTTGACGGCGTGATTAATATACCGGCCGCGGCACTTGACGTTCTTTTCCCTTTGTTTATCTTTATGTGATATACAGGACCCCCCAGGCTCGATGGTGATTTCCCTGACATCGAAGAGTTTGGCATCTGCTCTCTGTAATCAATAGCCTGTGGATTAGTTAGGCCTAATTCTCTGGACTATTTGAGAGCACGAGAGAGAGAGAAAGAGAGAGAGAGAGAGAGAGAGAGAGAGAGAGAGAGAGAGAGAGAGATGTCAGTGTCGGAGCCACATCACACGGTGTATTGATCCGCCCAAACTAGGGCTATTTTACAATAGCCTGTGGATTAGCCAGGCCTAATTCTCTGGACTATTTGAGAGCACCAGAGAGAGAGAGAGAGAGAGAGAGAGAGTGGGGGAGAGAGAGAGAGATGTCAGAGTCTGAGCCGCATCACACGGTGTATTGATTCGCCCAAGCTGGGCAATAATGATCACTTAATTCACTGTTTTATGAATACACAGAGCTGGGCTCCTGTGGCGGATCAATCAGTCAGCTTGTAAATTGATTGGATTCTAAAGCAAACTGTTACCTACAAACTGATTAGCATCTTAAAGACTCTGGAAAATAAATAACAGGTCAATGGCCAATGGAGTCACTTCCCTTTATTCCCACTGCAGCAAAATCAGTCAAACCCTACAGCTGTTTGCTCCAGATTTCCATAACATGTGGCTGTTTTTGGGGAACCACATGTCCCTGCAAGCCAGCACAGATAATTTAGAGCTGAATTCCAGGCAGAAAAACTTTCACCACATGCAGTTTAGTGCGTTTTTTTTTTTCTGGATGAAAAATGCATGGAAAGTAGGTTATATGGCTTCCAATGGCATAGTTCACACCAGTGTAGTCAGTTCCAGGGCTTTTCAATTTCCATTTTTCCTGCACTGGACTGTACTGGAACACAGTAAAACGCATCAAAAACGCACTGGAACGCATCAAAATGCACTGGACCCTAGTATAGTGAAAAAAGGAATAAGAAGAAAAAAGGAACCTGGAATGCATAAAAAACGCACACCAAAAACGCATTAAAACGCGCATGCAGAAACGTATCCGGAACGGATCTGCAATGAGTTTTTATGGTGTGAACCAGCCTTAAAAGAGTTGTAAAGACAGAAGGTTTGTTTTATCATAAGGCATACTATGCCTTAAGATATAAAAACCTGTGTGTGCCAGCCTCCCCAACATCCTCTAATTACTTACCAGAGCCCCATCTCTCTCTCCAGTCGTCCAGAACACCCCTCTTGATTGGCTGAGACACAGCAGCGAAGCCATTGGTTCCCGCGGCTGTCAATCAAAGTCAGTCAGCCAGTCAGGGGAGAGGGGTCGGGGCCAGGTCGGGGCTCCGTGTCTGAATAGATACATGGTGCTCTGACTCGGCTCAGTTGCCACCATAGAAAGCTGCTGGCTGAGGGGGCACTCAATAGGAGGGAGGGGCCAGGAGCAGCAAAGAGGGACCCGAGAAAAGGAGGATTCAGGCTGCTCTGTGCAAAACCAACTACACAGAGGAGGTAAGTATGACATGTTTGTTATGCTTTGTTTTTTTTAAAAACGAGACTTTACAATCACTTTAATTTACATATATTCAATAAGATATAAATCCATTTTTTGTGCAACCGATGCCTTTATCAAACCTATATAATACCTAAAAGTAGCAGTGACATCATCATAGGAATATCTGCATTGTTTATAGTTGGTTCGAGATGACGAAATCTTTTTAATTATTGGCGATACTGTGTATAGTTTAACACCAGATGCTTTTTGGTATATTTAGAAAATGGGGTATAGCTTTTTAATGCATGAATATTCATGAATATACAGTATCTCACGAAAGTGAGTACGTCCCTCACATTTTTGTAAATATTTTATTGTATCTTTTCATGTAATTACACTGAAGGAATGACACTTTGCTACAATGTAAAGTAGTGAGTGTACAACTTGTATAAAGTGTAAATTTGCTGTCCCCTCAAAATAACTCAACACACAGCAATTAATGTCTAAACCACTGGCAACACAAGTGAGTACACCCCTAAGTGAAAATGTCCAAATTGGGCCCAATTAGCCATTTTCCTTCCCCTGTGCCATGCGTTAGTGTTACAAGGTCTCAGGTGTGAATTGGGAGCAGGTGTCTTAAATTTGGTGTTATTGCTCGTACTCTCTCATACTGGTCACTGGAAGTTCAACATGGCACCTCATAGCAAAGAACTCTCTGAGGATCTGAAAAAAAGAATTGTTGCTCTACATAAAGATGGCCTAGGCTATAAGAAGATTGCCAAGACCCTGAAACTGAGCTGCAGCACGGGGGCCAAGACCATACAGCGGTTTAACCGGACAGGTTCCACTCAGGACAGCCCTCGCTGTGGTTGACCAAAGAAGTTGAGTGCATGTGCTCAACGTCATATCCAGAGGTTGTGTTTGGGAAATAGACGTATGAATGCTGCCAGCATTGCTGCAGAGGTTGAAGGGGTCAGCCTGTCAGTGCTCAGACCATACGCCGCACACTGCATCAAATTGGTCTGCATGGCTGTCGTCCCAGAAGGAAGCCTCTCCTAAATATGATTCACAAGAAAGCCTGGAAACAGTTTGCTGAAGACAAGCAGACTAAGGATATTGATTACTGGAACCATGTCCTGTGATCTGATGAGGCCAACATAAACTTATTTGGTTCAGATGGTGTCAAGCGTGTGTGGCGGCAACCAGGTGAGGAGTACAAAGACAAGAATGCCTTGCCTACAGTCAAGCAGGGTGGTGGGAGTGTCATTGTCTGGGGCTGCATGAGAGCACTGGGGAGTTACAGTTCATTGAGGGTACCATGAATGCCAACATGTACTGTGACATATTGAAGCAGAGCATGATCCCCTCCCTTCAGAGACTGGGCCGCAGGGCAGTATTCCAACATGATAACGACCCCAAACACACCTCCAAGACGACCACAGCCTTGCTAAAGAAGCTGAGGGTAAATGTGATGGACTGGCCAAGCATGTCTCCAGACCTAAACCCTATTGAGCATCTGTAGGGCATTCTCAAACGGAAGGTGGAGGAGCACAAGGTCTCTAACATCCACCAGCTCTGTGATGTGGTCATGGAGGAGTGGAAGAGGACTCCAGTGGCAACCTGTGAAGCTCTGGGAAACTCCATGCCCAAGAGGGTTAAGGCAGTGCTGGAAAATAATGATGGCCATACAAAATATTGACATTTTGGGCCCAATTTGCACATTTTCACTCAGGGGTGTACTCACTTTTGTTGCCAGCGGTTTAGACATTAATGGCCGTTATTTTGAGGGGACAGCAAATTTACACTGTTATACAAGCTGTACACTCACTACTTTACATTGTAGCAAAGTGTCATTTCTTCAGTGTTGTGACATGAAATTATATAATAAAATATTTACAAAAATGTGAGGGGTATACTCACTTTTGTGAGATACTGTATGTGCCCAGCTCAAATTTCATGAATGGGGTTTACATCCAGTTTAAAGCAGTTCTTTACCCTAGAAACAACACATTAAAAGTCAGCAGCTACAAATCCTGTAGCTGATGACTTTTATTAATAGGACACTTAGCTCTCCAGGGATCCAGAGTGGCTCTCACCCGAACCAGCTCTTTGGCCGTACATCGCCATTGGAATCCATGTGTCCGGCACTCTGCATGTAGATTAGGGGCCGGGCACAAGGATTGGGGGGCGGCGCCCCTGCACCCCTTATGGACAAGCCACCACTGGTACGTTTTTAAGCTACGTTATTGAATGTCGGCTGAGTATTGAGTATATGTTAATAGTATTTTTTTAATACAATGAATGTAATATGACAGATCTAATGGTGCGTTAAAAATATGACATGGCTAATATGGAAAAGAAGTGTTTTCTAAATTTAAATTTTCTGAGGCCAGAGATACCTCTTACCTCACAAGACGCCTCAATGCGCCCGGGAACATATCAGCATGTAGATATGCTAAGAGCGAACAGCACTGTCACTCAACGACAGAAGAAGGGGGGATGGGGGCTGGGACAGCGACTGACATGTGGGGGGAAGGGAAGAGATTTCCATCAAACAGAGACATGCAAATCTTTAACTGCAGAAATCCTGGTGATATTATACAGCAGATGTCACCAAAGTGATCGCACTGGAGACCAAACAGCGGGATATATCACAGTGGATCAGCGCCGAGGCCCTGAGATGTACTGAAAATGAGGTGACAGATGACAGATTTCGTGATACTCTGAGGAAGTGCAGTGGGGGGGGGGGGGGGGTGAGGAGGGCACATGCTATGATTGCTATGATAATGTTTTAGAGCGCAAAATATCCTATGATATCCCAGAAAACATATTTAAGATTCCTATTTGTCTATATAAAGTCAACAAATTCCAAAACACTTAAGAGAGAACACAGCCATTCACATCAGTCTGTGAACCAGAGGCGCTTACACTCTATTGTCCCACCACAGTCGCACACTATTATTTTTATACTTTTATATACCTCTGACATTTTCCGCAGTGCTATGTAGATTACACTCTAATGTCCCACCACAGTCACACAATTTTTATTATCATACATTTATATACAGTATCTCACAAAAGTGAGTGCACCCCCCATATTTTTGTAAATATGTTATTACATCTTTTCATGTGCCAACATGGAAGAAATTACACTTTGCTACAATGTAAAGTAGTGAGTGTACAGCTTGTATAACAGTGTAAATTTGCTGTCCCCTCAAAATAACTCAACATACAGCCATTAATGTCTAAACCGCTGGCAACCAAAGTGAGTACACCCCTAAGTGAAAATGTCCAAATTGGTCCAAATTAGCCATTTCCCCTCCCCGTTGTCATGTGACTCGTTAGAGTTATAAGGTCTCAAGTGTGAATGGGGAGCAGTTGTGTTAAATTTGTTATAGCTCTCACTCTCTCATACTGGTCACTTGAAGTTTAACATGGCACCTCATGGCAAAGAACTCTGAGGATCTGAAAAAAAGAATTGTTGCTCTACATAAAGATGGCC
>BLSH010049313.1:2034562-2048519 GCA_018402905.1 Glandirana rugosa
TTTTCTGTAACTAATGTTGTGACTAGTCCTAAAATCATGTCGTCTCCGTCTCAAAAGTCGAGTGATATCCTTCAATCATCGAGTGACCTAAAGACCGTCTGATTGTCCACAACTTTGTCTCCTCCATTTTCCATTTTTAACATAATATCAAATGTAAAACAATACTATATCTCCTTTGATTTACAGTAACTGAATCACGAGTAAGTGTGATGACACAACACCATTACACACAATTGGTGAAGTCGGGGCCTTCCTAAAGGTCGAAATCCTGGCCTCGGGAAAAACGCTAAGCCGCGACACAGCGAAATTGACTGTTAACGCGCCAGCACGCTGCAACATGGGTTTGCTTTAAACGCAGGAAAAAAAAGGGTGTTTATCTCGAAAGAAAACCACCATAAACTAGTGGCGACGCAGTAAAGACTAGCGGCGATATTTGTTTTCTTCTCGTTGTTAAAACGTTTTTTTGGGTTTAAAGAATGAAATACAACGTCGCACGACCGCGCAATTGTCAGTTAAAGCGACACAGCGCCGAATCGCAAAAAGGGCTCCGGTCCTAAAGCTGGAAATCCTTCCGGGGCTGAAGTGGTTAACACACATTACCACAACACAGTAGTGTGAATGAGCACTAAGTCAATGACATTTAGTTTCCTCTATATCATAACAAAATGTAAACTATAATACAATTTTTACCTTTTACCTCCTCTGTTTCAACACCTGTTAGTCTGCCAGAAATCCAGTGAGCTACTAACTTCCTATAGTGAGCTGAAAACTCTGCCTCTGCTGTACTAAAATCCTGATCAGTGTTGTAATCAATGTCTTTTTCTCCTCTGTGGACTACATAACCCCCTCTAGAAGGAAAGGTGTTCTGATGCCCACCAGAGGAGAGCTCAGGCAAGGCCGACAATAATGGTTTCAGTGCAGTAATGCAACATTGTCAGCCTTGATTCACTTTAAAGCCAATACTGACTGGTTTCCTTAACCACTTGCCGACCGCAGTCTGGCCGCGACAGAGTGGCTCGTTATCGCAAACCGCCATCATACGACGGCGGCTGCGATAACTAGTGCTGTGGGCGTGAGCTCGCCGCCGGAGGCGCGCTCCCATGCTCACAGTGTCTGGGGGGGGGCAGGGAGCGGGTGCGGCGGACTCGATCGCCGTCGGCTACCCGCGATGCCCTCCCCGCAGTGAAAAAACGGAGGTCCGTGTATGTAAACACGGATCTCCGTTCTGTTAGAGGGGGAAGGGTGATGATCACATGCTTCCTGTATATGGAAGCCGTGATCATCCCCTTTCCCCAGCCAGGGCAGCCCCCACACAGTTAGAACACGCCCAGGGAACACAGTTAACCCTTAGAGCGCCCCCTGCATGTTAACCCCTTCACTGCCAATGGCATTTACACAGTAATCAGTGCATTTTTATAGCACCGATTGCTGTATAAATGCCAGTGGTCCCAAAAAAGTGTCAAAATGGTCCGACATGTCCGCTGCAATATCGCAGTACCGCTAAAAATCAAAGATCGCCGCCATTACTAGTAAAAGAAAAATAAAAACCCCAGAAATGAATTCTCATCGTCCGTAAACGCGGCAACTTTTGCGTAAACCAATCAATAAACGCCAAATGCGATTTTTTTAACCAAAAATATGAGGAAGAATATAAATCGGCCAAAACCGATGGAAAAAAATGTTTTTTTATATTTTTTTTTTCTTGGATTGGTATTTTAGCAAAAAGTAAGAAATTTGTTTTTTTTTTCAAAATTGTCGCTCTTCTTTTGTTTATAGCGGCGATCAAAAATGAAGCAGAGGTGATCAAATACCACCAAACGAAAGCTCTATTTGTGGGAAAAAAAGGACGCAAATTTAGTTTGGGTGCAACGTCGCACGATCGCGCAATTGTCAGTTAAAGCGACGCAGTGCCGAATCGCAAAAACTGCTCTGGTCCTAAAGTGTGAAATCCTTCTGGGTGTGTTTAGATTGATCACAGATACAGTAAGCACAAATGGGATGAGGAAATATTTTCTAAATACAAGAACCATCCCAGATAGCAAGCAATTTTAATGCAAGTTTGAAAATGACTTGCTAAGCTATTGCTAGACTTGCCAGGCTTCACAAGTTTTGTTGCACAATTGCAGCAAGTCCACAATGCATGACTCCAGATCAACTTTCTTTGCAAACATTCTGCTGCAAGTCCTGGTTCAGTTATGTTGTGCAATAGTCATCCCACCACAGGGGTCACTGTGGCTGAATTTTCATGCTGTAGACTTGCAGAGCTCTTGCCGTAGACTCACCACTCTTGCTAGAGAATTGCCACACAAATTTGCTACAAATGGAAAAGTGTCAACTAGAACTTGTGCTTCAAGTGCTCTACATGTGTACAACTTGCCAGTGAAAATGCGCAGCAAGTTAACAGACTTACAATTCAAAATTGACACAAAATTTGTAGCAAGTTATCCTTGCTATCTGGAATGTGTATTATTAATTGAATCTTGGTGTGCTTTGTGTATTTCTTATAAATCAGTGCGGCAATCCAGTGTGAAACTTTACCTCTGTACAGGACCTTCCTGTAATAAAGACTGATCACTGCTGCTCTCTCCTTGTAGACTGTAGACAATCTGTAATGGGAGAAGCCTAATAGGTTCCTCCCACAGCTCTGCACTCTGCACCGGTTATGTACAGTATGATGATGTCACTGCTACTTTTACAATGTAATAGCTGGGTTTCTTTTGTGTCTATTGAGGTATGTACTGTATTTAAATACAAGTTTTTGTGTCTGGAGTTGAGCTTTAAAATGGACATATAGATACAGTAAGGTGACTTTACTACTACATGCATAATCCATTCTAAATGATTTTACATTATTTAGATTCCTATCTCTCTTGTAATACTGTATGTATTTTCTTTTACATGAATTCAACATGGCTCCAGACAACAACTTCTAAGAACAATATGGAGGATCCGGAAAGACAAGCTGGCCGGACGCTTGAGTGTTCCATCACTCACATCACGCAGAGACAAATCTGCGGCGGCGTCTCCTGCCCGTCAGTGTCGAACGATGTCACACTGACAAATCGCCAGGGGAGAAATAAGGTTATCTGACAATTAACACATTCGGCGCCAGCAGGGTGGGCGCCCCTTCCTCCCCCTACTAGTAAGAGTTAACCCATCAGTCAAGATGCAATCATTCCATCAATCTGCGGCAGGGGTGAGGGGGATCGCAGTGAATTTTGCTGAAATACGAGCGTTTTGGTCAGGAATAACAAAGTCTGACTCATCCCCAGCTCTGGCAGCCACCTATGAATGTATTAAGTCGCTGTGATCAGCGCAGAGCGTGACTAGAAAGATTATCTGGCTGGGCTGGATTCAATTCCAGAGCCGCTTCTGGCGTTTGACACAAATCCTCAGCATAGGTGAGTGTTACGCCACTAGCGACTTGACAAATTTACTGACTCACGCCAGCAGATGTTCTCCTTAAAGTGCACCTATCTCAGTAAAGAAATTCCCTAAAAAAAAAGTGCTAATGACGTTAATGGCATTGGCAGTGCCCCTGTGCACAGGACCTGTTGAGGGACCTGGAACATGAACTCAAAGACTTTGTGCTACAAACAACCATCACCCTCTTTGGGGTGTTGAATGGACTATTTTGTGGTGCATTTGCACAAAAGCACATTGATGGCACCTGGTGAATGATGTGTTGCTTTAAGGACGCTTTGTGGTGCACCAGAAGGCACCTCGTTAGCAATTCATTATTGTTGCAGTGCCATGTAGGATATGCAGGGCAAGGGTCCAACCAGAGGCGTAACTAGAACCTTCAGGGCCCCGGTGCAAGAAATTATGAAGGGCCCCCCAGACCCCTGGCCAGGGTCCTTCCCTCTTCTCGCTGATCCTGGGGCCCTTTACTCCTATCGCGGGTCTCTTTATTACGGTCCCGTAGCGGCACCCTTTCACAAGTTCTGCAGCAGGCCCCCTTTCTGCCATCTTCGGGCCTCCCCATGCTGGTGAAATACCAGGGCCCAGTCACAATTGCAACCTTTGCAATCTTGATAGTTCCCTCACTGGTGTCAGTAGTTTTTAATTTTTATTGTATTATTTTTTACAATTTCATTTTATTTCTTTTACAATTTTATTTTTATTATTTTTTTTACAATTTTTTTTAGGAGCTCTGTTGGGGGGCTTTGGTGAGATATCAGGGGTCTAAACAAACCTCAGCCCTCAATCTCCATCTGTGTTACCTCAGCTGCACAGAATGAATGGACAGGAATAGTTGAGTACCAAGCGTCCCATTCATTCAGAAACAGAAGTATAGTAAAAACAGTTTACTATGCTTCAGTTATGAATGAACCAATTGGTACCGATCACTGACTCTGTCCACTCAGAAAAGAAAGGAGCCGGTAAATGGCAAAGCACAGTAAACTGGGTTTACTATGCTTCAGTTTGCAAATGAACGGGGGCCTGCTCAGCACAGAGCACTTCCCATTAATTTACTGCCCAGTGCAGCTGAGGCTGCAAAGAAATTCATGTGTGTTTGAGCTTTGGGGTGCACACCCTAATGCACTAGGCTGCGCACACCTATGGCCAAACAGGAAGTGAGAGAAAATCACTGCAAAGTAAGGGAATCTCTTGGGGACCCACAGGTCACCAGAAGTAGTGTCCCAGTTGAAAGATTTCCCCTCTATTACTTTTCTGGGGACAATGCACAATTTGGGATTTTTTTTTTCACTTTCAATCATAACGGTAAACAGGACAAATAGAATAGGAATAGAGCTTTGCCTTTAGTTATACTTTTATAGCTAGTTATATTATGTGCATTTATGAATGCATACATTTTTTAAAGCAATATGTGACTTTGGCACAATCATGATGTTATGTTCAAGCTCATGGGAGCCTAGAGCAGCGCAATGTTAATGTGTATTTCTCCGCCTGGGAGTCGCAGGAGCCAATACTTCTTTTTGAATCTGTTGCAAAGTTCCTTACTTGGAGATTCTGCCAGTAACAGCACTTCCAGTTGCTGACTGGCATCATAAAAGCTGGCTATACACTAGTATCTTTTTTTTGTTTATCCGTCCACAAACTAGGTGAAGGATTAACCCCCCCGCTGATGGGACATTGTATCTTGATAGCGGTGCCTGCCATTGTCAGAATACGCTGTGCAGTGGCTGCAGATGATTGGCTGCCACCACTAATCAATGGAAAATGTTATAACATTTCCCTTCGACAGAAGTCAATCAAATGATCGACTTCTGTTGAGCAGGATTGCCATAAACTGTTCGAAATTACCCCCGCTGTACCAGTCAAATTATGATCAGTGTTTGGCAAGTTTAAGGCACTGCCTCCCAATTAGCAGAATTGGTGTCAGCCAGCTGTATGAGCTCTATAAGTTGACCGTAAGGCCCCTTTCACACAAGCGGAGCCCATTTTGACGGGATCCACTGCTCAGTGGGGATCCATCCATGGATCCCAGCTGAGCCGGCGGATGACAGGACAGTCCCTGCACAGCTCCATTCTCCTCTATGGAGAATCGGATGAATACGGACCGTCTGTCCATGTTCATCCGATCCGCCAGACGGATGGAAAATAGGGTTTCCATCCGTCTGTTTTTGGCAGAGTGGAGCGGATTGGATGTCAGCGGACATGTCACCGCTGACAACCGTCGCTCCATAGAGGACAATGGAGCATCCGTTCTTTTTTGTCTGAAAAACTGACAGGCGGACCTGAACAATCCGCTCGTGTGAAAGGACCCTTAGACGAAATATCAGGTCTATGAGATAGACAGCACAATGGGCAACTAAAGAAGCACACATGGCAAGATGACATTACTGCTAATAATTGTGAAACCATGGCTTAGGCCCCTTTCACACAGGGCTAACTCCTTTCCGATCAGTAGGGGATCCACTCACAGATCCCCTATTAATCTGAGCAGAGCAGGTAGGTGACAGGTCCGTGTCCGCTCAGTTCATGTCGAGCAGACATGGTCAGAACCCACCTTGCTCTATGGGCTTTCCGGGTGTAAACGGAGTCCGCTGTCCTTTTACATCCATCTACCTCATGTTCTGGACCGCCTAGATGGAGTGGGATGGATCCCCTTCTGTTTGTTTTTAGATTACTGGATTGGATCAGAGGTAGGTGGCTGTAAATGGACACAAGTCCATTATACCCGCCTATCCATAACCTGAAAAACTGGCAAGTGGACCTGATCAGAACGGTCGTGTGAATGGATCTCTCAGGCTGCACTGTAGATGTGGGGTGCATTTAACTATGAAAGGCAACATACATCTACACTGCATTACTGCGCATTGCAACATGTGTTATAGTGTAAAAGAGCTCTCAGATTTAATGCTGTACTTGTAGTTTTTTCTATTAATCCTGGCACACAGAAGAAGCGGCCCAGTCATGATACATTGGCGCTGTGCTACTTTCCAAGGACAGAAGTGAGGGATTTATGAATCGAGATGCAATCCTATAGTAAATCTGTCTCATAACATCACAGCTTCTCTTTGCTTTGCCAGCCGAGCTGATACATTTGCCTGTCTGTAGATTTAGGGCTAATTCACACCAGCCGCTGTATTACAAAGCAGCAGCTGGTGTGCGGTCCGCCCGGATCAGCGCAGTACTGATGCACCAATCTCAGTGCATTGCACTGTCTACTTTTTCCTTTTTAAAATAACTTTATTAAAATGTCATGGTGCGAAGCAGTGGATTGCCTCACAGTGTACTGAAAAAAGTACTGCATGCACTACTTTTTTCAGCGCACTGCCCGCACACCACCACAATGCATTGATGTGAACCAAGCACATAAGGAGATAAGGCATTTTGCCTTATCATGCAGTGAGAATGCACTGGAATAATCACCCAACATAGTCCCACCACATCTGATGTGAATGGTAATCATCTATTTTACATTTTTCTGTTACAAAATATTATTTTTGCTGTGAACATAGATTCATTGCACCAGCACAAGAGTGATACTTTCTAAAGCACAACTCAAGCCAAAGTATTTAATTATAACACTTTATATATTATAATATGAAAACCCAGATAGCAAGGATAACTTGCCACAAATTTGTGGCAGTGTTGAATTGTAAGTTTATCTTGCTGCACATTTTCACTGGCAAGTTGTACACTTGCAGAGCACTCATAGCACAAGCTCTAGCTGACACTTTTCTAACTTGTAGGAAATTTGTGTGGCAAGTCTCTAGCAAGAGCAAAGTTACAGTGGTGAGTCTACAGCATGGTTTCTCAAATAGGGTTCCTCCAGAGGTTGCTAGTGGTTCCTTGAGCAATGGTCAATATCTACCTCTCAGATAAATTCCCACTGACATCATTGTTTTTTTAGCTATCTGTAAGGGGGTAATGCTTCCCAATGACCACAGGAGTAGGTCATTCTTCCCATTGACCATCACACTAATGTACCATGAGTTGTAGATTTTAAATTTTTAGCAGGGGTTCCCTAGACCGGAGAATTATGTCAAGGGTTCCTCTGTGTTGAAAAGGTTGAGAAAGGCTGGTCTACAGCAAGAGCTCTGCAAGTCTACAGCATGAACATTCAGCCACAGTGACACCTGTGGTGGGATGACTATTGCACAACATAATTAAACCCGAACTTGCAGCAGAATGCTTGCAAACAAAGTTGATCTGGAGTCGTGCAATGCTGCAATTGTGCAAAAAACTTGTGAAGCCTGGAAAGTCTAGCAATAGCTTAGCAAGTCATTTTCAAACTTGCAGCTCAATTGCTCGCTATCTGGGATATTATAAAAATAATCATTCATTATAATAATAATTATAATTTAATGCTAACAATGAAACACAGAATGGAGTTATTGCTAATAGAATGTCACAAATTCTTTACAAAGAACAATAAAATGCAATATTACACTATATTACCAAAAGTATTGGGACACCTGCCTTTACACGCACATGAAATTTAATTTAAGTTGGCCCACCCTTTGCAGCTATAACAGCTTCAACTCTTCTGGGACGGCTGTCCACAAGGTTTAGGAGTGTATCTATGGGAATGCTTGACCATTCTTCCAGAAGTGCATTTGTGAGGTGAGGCACCGATGTTGGATGAGAAGGCCTGGTTCGCAGTCTACACTCTAATCCCATCCCAAAGGTGTTCTATCGGGTTGAGGTCAGGACTCTGTCCAGGCCAGTCAAATTCCTCCACCCCAAACTTGCTCATCCATGTCTTTATGGACCTTGCTTTGTGCACTGGTGTGCAGTCATGTTGGAAGGGGCCATCCCCAAACTGTTCCCACAAAGTTGGGAGCATGAAATTATCCAAAATGTCTTGGTATGCTGACGCCTTAAGAGTTCCCTTTACTGGAACTAAGGGGCCAAGCCCAACCCCTGAAAAACAACCCCACACCATAATCCCCCCTCCACCAAATGATTTGGACCAGTGCACAAAGCAAGGCCCATAAAGATATGGATGAGCGAGTTTGGGGTGGAGGAACTTGACTGGCCTGCACAGAGTCCTGACCTCAACCCAATAGAACACCTTTGGGATGAATTAGAGTGGAGACTGTGAGCCAGGCCTTCTCATCCAACATCGGTGCCTGACCTCACAGTTGCACTTCTTTCCCATAGACACACTCCTAAACCTTGTGGACAGCCATCCCAGAAGAGTTGAAGCTGTTATAGCTGCAAAGGGTGGGCCCATTTAATAATGAACCCTACAGACTAAGACTGGGATGCCAGTAAAGTTCATGTGCATGTTAAGGCAGGTGTCCCAATACTCTTTGTAATATAGTGTATATAGAACCATACAGCATATGTAATCACAGACTAATCTGTGGGTATCTGTGGTCAAAATGCAATATCATTTATTAATTTCTACATTGTATTTCATTTATTTCTCACCTATTCCTATTATTCCAAACGATCCTAAAGTTTGTAAATTTTGTGAAAATTCCCACACCTTTACTTTAACTCTGTGGCACGTATTCACTATGCCCTGTGAGTAAGCACCGCTGTGTCACAAAAATTCACAGAGCTATTCACAGAATTCACAGAACTTCTGAACTACAGAGGTGCTGAGAGGAGGAGTTTCAGGTGTCAGCACAGGAATCACTGCTTGTAGGGACCATGGTACCATGGGAAATGTAGTCTTTAGAAACGGATGCTACAAAGCATGTAGGGAATCCAGGATGTTGTAGAAAGAAGCTGTGGAAAGAGATGGCCAGCAGACAGGCATAACTTGCAACATGAAAGAAGATTTTTCATGCATGCTCACTGTACATTGGATTGTCAATAATAAATGTTTGTACTGCTATTTCAATGCTGATGTTAAAGCGGATGTAAACCCTCACATATACTCAGTGAAGTGAACAGCCTCAGATGATACACTGGGATGAAACAATTCTCCCTATATAAATTTTACATGTATATCTTCTGTCTTCATCTGTATATATCCTTTAGAAAGTGCTCTTCGTGTTAGTTTTTCTCTTCCTGATCAGCATTGCATGAAGCCTGGGCATACAGCCAAGACAGCTGATTGGAGGAAAGGCACATACCCCTCTCTTCATAGGTAGAGACTCTGAGCTCTCTTCTTTGTATAGTTGAGCTCTGTGCTAATATATTTAAAGTGAGATAGTAAAACACTGCAGATCTATGTGCCCAGCTCAAATTTCATGAATCGGGTTTAAAGAGGAAGTAAACCCAAATTGGGTTTACTTCCTCAACATAACCCTGTAAAGTAGAAGCATAATGGGCTACTATGCATCGCATAGTAGCCCATTATGTGCCACTTACCTGTCTCCGCTTCAGGCCGCGTCCATCTTCTGCCCCTCCTCCTTCTGGGGCCGCGACTCCGGCGCTGTGACTGGCCAGAGCCGCCAGTCACGGCACAGGGTCAGTGAAGAAACGGCATGGAGGCTGTTTCTTCACTGCGCATGTGCTGACATGACGTCGGCACAGCAAATACACTGCATATCTCCTGAACTGTACAGGTTTAGAAGATATGCAGGGCGCCTACAGGTAAGCCTTATTCTAGGCTTACCTGTAGGTTAAAGTGGTTGTCACAGGTTGACACCCACTTTAAATCCACCTTTAAAGGATTAAAGTATATGCTGTGACCATAGATTTCCTTAATTGTTCGTAAGAACCACAACAAAACAGAAAATACTATTATAAATGCTCACAAAGCACAGAAACTGAAAAACAGAATATATAATCATATGTTCTTTGTGAGCATTTATATTAGACCTTTCCATTTTATTGTATTTCCTACCAACAATTAAGTCTGGGATTGTATATGTTCTATAGCTCTACATAATATTTCATGTTCTTGTGACATTCTGTTGTGTGATATATAATTGTACAAAGATAATTTTTTATATGATATTATTACAATTTAAAAAAAATAGATTTTCTTCTAAATTATACCTCCTATAATATGAATCTGCAACATATATTTTATAAGCTCATTACATTTTTTACTTGTATTGTAGCCCTAATAAAGAAGGAGTGTCTTACCCCTGGAATGTGTTAGATCATTTTTACAACCAATGATTTAATTAAAAACGTTCTGGATCTTCAATGTGGTACCATGACGCTCTTCAGCAATAAACGAACTGAGAGTTCTTACCCTTCTCCTCTCAATTTAAAAGCCAATAAACCTGTACATAGGTTTTTGTAAAAAAAAAAAAAATGAAGTCATTGACATTTTGTCCTAGGCCCTTGAACAGTTCTACATTATGTTTGTCCCAAGGCTACTTTGAAACTTAAAGTGGAACTTCACCCAAAAGGGGAAGTTTTGGTTTTCTTCCTCTTCCCCCTCCTCTATTGTATTTGGTTTTTTTTTGGGGGGGTAGTGGGTACCTAGTCTTGACGTACCCACTAAGTATTTGACAAAGCACTCTCTTGCAGTGTGAAACGCATCAACCATGTCCCCCCCTTGTGGATTGTACCCCTTTATATGCTTTTTTAATCAATAAAGGATTTTGCTTATACATCGGTGAAGAGTGCTGCCGTCCCAGACTTTTCTCCAAGGCTAACTAACCTCTATAATAAAAATGTATTTACTTATCTATTCTCAGGCTGCTCCGGTCCAGTCTCGTGATATCCTCTGTGCCAGCCAGTGGCAGCTGCAGGGGAGAGAGCACTCCAACAACAGCTGGAATGCCTGGGAGCGTTGACATTACCCACAGGCCTATTGGGGAAACAGTGACCCATATATCTTTGCAAAGTGTTTTATATATAAGGGAATAGGCCAAAACTGTAAGGCTGCATACACTCCTGAGCGTAGCGTTTTTGGGCATTTTTCAAGCTGTTTGTCACGTGTCTTTGCACGTTTGCAAACGCCCAAAGAAGCGCAAGTTGCGCTACTACGCGCAAATTATGCTTTTCCATTGATATCTATGGCAATACAAATGTTCCAGAAACACCCAAATATGCCTGATTCGTGTGACAAAAATACCTCCGGGACTAGTTTGAGCTTCAGGCATTTTTGACTGGAGATGTGAACCATCTCCATAGAGAATCGTTGATTTTTTCCCCTCCAGCGTTTTGTAGCTCCAGGCTTAAACATATTCAAGCTACAAAACGCTCAGGTGTGAGTGGGGTCTTACAAACAGGATGAGAGTCCAGTTCTGCTGCCTGCATGTTTGTTCTGGGTCACTGTCCTAATGAGCTGTGAATCCTGGGTGAGGATGGCAGCCCTGGACCTGGCGCCTTTAAAAGAGAGTCAGTGTTTGCAGTCCCTATCCTCAAGAAGCTTACAATCTAAGGTCCCTAACTCACATTCATACATACACATACTAGGGCCAATTTGACAGGGGCCAATTAACCTACCAGCATGTCTTTGGAGTGTGGGAGGAAACCGGAGCACGGGCACGAGGAGAACATGCATCTATTGCAGCGAACAATATAAAAATGCAATTTCCGTATGTATGTATGCTTATATACAGAAAACCATGCTAGTTTCTGAAACAGCTAATGTGGGGTGGTGTTTTATATTTAAAACCAAATTCCACACATTCACAACATATAAAAATCCCCCCCCCAAGCTTATAAAGCAGTGGTGCTCAACTTACTTGATTCAGGGGACCTCAAGTGCGCCCCTGACATCACCAAAGGGTGCACATAATAATTCAGTTAATGTAACTTTATTTGCAGATGTAACCTCTGTAACATTTCCAAAATTCACCCCTTCTTAACTAACAACGCCGCAAAATAAATAATTCACCCCCTGGTTATCCTCCACCTCAACTTTTGCAACTCCATTTTCCCTTCTTCTATTGCATCTGGCAAAATAAGATGGTCAAAGACTGTGAAAGTGATATAGGAGTTCTGGAGACATTCCTCCGACATAGTCATAAACTGGGACCACATTATATGAAACTGCTAGAGATCACTGCCATTACAGCCCCTTTGCAAATCAATACTATCACATGTGTGCTCTTACTACCCCCTTATAAATTACTTGTTCCACATTTGATATTTCAAATCAATTTTAAAAGATCAATGGAAAAAAAAAACATAAAATATCCATAGGGATGGACAGCACAGAAAAATTAAACAGTGTGAAAGAAATAAAGCAAACAATTTAAAGCGTTTGTTACCCCAACACTTTATATTCCTGATAAGTGCCTGCTGTATACCATGTACTGGTATGTGAAAGTATCCTGTTCTCTTTGTATTGCTTCCTTTGTGTGCAATCCCTGGTGATCCTGCCAGTCCCTCTGCTTTCCTATTAAAACCTGTCCACACTAAGCAGCAGAACACACCATGGTCAGTTCTCTAGCTATGCTGGGAATTCAGTGTACTCTCCTCCAATCATCAGCCTTGTCCTGACCCAGTTAATGGCTGTGTCATTCACTGGGAAGCTCAGTGTGCTGTCACTTCTCCTTCCCCCATCTCTTATGCAACTGAGAAGGGACGTGATCAATTATAAAAAAAATGGAAAAAAGGTATTACGGCTGGGTTCACACTTGTCTGACAAACGGACCGACATTGTGAGCACAAGTCGCATTACGTCACAAAATCAATGTTTCCCTATGAGAGCCGTCTTAACTGGTCCAACACAAGTCGGTCCAACTTTGAAAAAGGTTCCTGTACTACTTTGGTCCGACTTTGGTCCGACTTCAGCCCATTGAATATCACTGAAGTCAGGTCAAAGTTGGATCCTTGTTCTAATCATCTGACTTGTGACATCCGACTTAGTGATTACAGCAGCAAGAAAAGGAATTTAGGTCACACTGGGATTGTGTTGATTGGTCAAAGGACAAGTGACTATCTCAAAGTCGGAGCAAAATCTTATCTTGTTTATTCAAGTCTGATGGAGATAGGACCAAAGAAGGACCGATGTTGCAGGGCAAAGTAGGATCAAAAGTCTGACCGTTTTTGTGTTGGATAGTGTGAACCCAGCCTTATAATGTTTTCTTATATCTATACAAAAAAGTTTTGCTTTTCATTTCTATTTTAAACTAAATAGGTTGTTTTACAAGGTGATTGTTTACAATCACTTTAATTAATTTATGGCAGGGGTAGGCAACCTTAACCACTTCAGCCCCGGAAGGATTTCCAGCTTTAGGACCGGAGCCCTTTTTGCGATTCGGCACTGCGTCGCTTTAACTGAAAATTGCGCGGTCGTGCGACATTGTACCCAAACGAAATTTGCGTCCTTTTTTTCCCACAAATAGAGCTTTCTTTTGGTGGTATTTGATCACCTCTGCGTCATTTCTGATCGCCGCTATAAACAAAAGAAGAGCGACAATTTTGCAAAAAAACCCAAATTTCTTACTTTTTGCTAGAATACAAATCCAAAAAAAAAATATAAAAAAACATTTTTTTTCACCGTTTTTGGCCGATTTATATTCTTCCTCATATTTGCGATAAAAAAAATCGCAATCGGCGTTTATTGATTGGTTTGCGCAAAAGTGGTCGCGTTTACGGATGGTGAGAATTCATTTCTGGGGTTTTTATTTTTTTTTTATTTTTTACTAAAAATGGCGGCGATCTGCGATTT
>BLSH010049313.1:2048615-2061349 GCA_018402905.1 Glandirana rugosa
CGAAATCCCGAGTAAGTGTTGACGTCGTCAGTGACGACGAGGAAACTTTTTACTAGGTTCACACAAACTGTTCACCACTCTACCAATATACGACGGAGGATTGGTGGACTAAATTTGGGTACTAACAACACGTCACGTGTGTCAACGTTGTGCAATCATGTCGTTAAGCTGCAAATTTAGCCCACACTCCTCCTCTGTGACACGGGTCACTAGAAACTGAAGAGGGTTCAACAAGTCCATCTAGAGGTGGAGAAATTGGTGAACGGCTGGCGGCTCACAGTGCGCGTTATCGCAGCCGCCGTCGTATGACGGCGTTTTGCGATAACGAACCACTTTGTCGCCGTCAGATGCCGATCGGCGGTCGGCAAGTGGTTAAAGAGGTGGAGATCTACCTGAACAACTTGGGAGAAGTCAAAGATCACTGGGCACAGTGTCTCCTCCTCACACCCGATTTAAACGTCGAATTGCTGTACTAACGTGTTGCAACTGTGTGCACTGCACAACAATCATGGGTTTAAATCAGGTGGTTAGGAGGCAGCATATAACCATCTCACCACTTGTCAAACACACTTGGATCATTTTTCAAAGGAGCAGCAGTGACTGCTGCAGTTGTGAATGAGCCCTAAAGCCTCGTACACACGGGACGATGATCGTACGTACGATCGTCGCAAATCGCATGTTGCATAATGTAACTTGCATACTGACTGCACTACACGATCGTACGAGCACAGAAAGAACGTTCAGGTGCATGTAATTAGCATCTGGCCGTTCCTGACTTCTGAGCATGCGTGTTTTGCACAATGCAACTTGTTGTACCAACTGCTCTGTACACACGATACAACGGTCGTATGAGCGCTTGTTGGTACGACCAAGTTTTCTAGTCTGCTCATACAACTCCCTTGTACGACCGTCATGTTCGACTGTTCTAATCGCGCATACGAACGATCGATATCGCATACAACGGTCGTTAGTACGACCTGTTGTATACGATCATCGTCCCGTGTGTACAAGGCTTTAGTTGCATTCGGCAGCAGCAGCAGGGCTCGTTCACAGTGGTTTTTCTGCCCCCAATCCTTACCTCCTTTAGCCGCAGAGGTGGCAACGAAAGGTGTACAACATGCTGCAGCAGAAATCAAACCTCCTGTTGCTTTTGGTGAGTGTTACTGTCTGCTAATCGCAGCCCATTAAAGTAAATAGGGCAACTCTGCAAGCGTCATGCAACTGACTGCATGTTTCTGCCAGGTCCAAGGGGTTAAAGCAGGTTGTGAGAAACTAACATAACGCTGCCTGTTTAAACCCCTTGTTTGCTGTCCTGCACAAGGTTGCAAGGCACTTCCAGAGCAGCCTCATTCACTAGAATGGGTCATGCTTGACAGGTGCTACACCCACAAACCATGACAGGGCGAGTAACTCCTGCTGCGGCTGTGACATGTGTACACCCCTGGCCAATGCAGCAACATGTAAAAATGTGGGGGTTTTACCACCTCCCAAACTGCAAATGTAAATTAATCTGTAGTGTTCTAAGCCCCCTATAAGGCTGCTTTCACACTGATGCACTGCAGTTTACCTGCACCACGAATGCAGCACAGTGCATTGGTGACTTCCTGGGGTAGCTGCACTTTGCCATAGACTTCTATCATATCCTGCAGGCGTGGCACACTCTGAAAAGTGCACCAAAACTCCTGCATTCAGAAAGTGCACCAAACCCGCAGGATATAATAGAAGTCTATGGCTAAGCGCAGAAAACCCACAGGAAAGGTGTGGGTACAATGCCCTGCACCGGCGATGTGGGTAAAACGCAGCACATCAGTGTGAAAGCAGCCCTGTACTATTATGCCCAGTGTATTGCTTCACACTGACCTGAAGATCTCTTCTTTCCTGCTGCTGGCACCACTCTGGAGACCACTAGTCTGGATAATAGGTGGAGTGCAGTTGCTATCACTCTGCTTGGGACAGGAGCCTGCACTACAGAGGAGGCATCAGATTATCCTGTTGTTGCTCCCTACTACAGCTTCAACTTTAGGCATAGTCCCTTTGAATTGCACTCTATTTGATGCTCTGGGATTGTGGGTCACCAAGCCCAGACCACGATCTACTAGTTACCTGGCCGTAATCTATTGGTAGAGCACGATCTACAGGTTGTTGACCCCCGATTTATGGGATGTTGGCACCGATTTCAGTCTCAAGTCACACTCAATGTACTCTATATTACTACAGTAAAACAGGAAGTGTGTTACTGTCTGGGTCACTAGATGAATTAAGGAAAACTAATGCAGCCACCACATTGGTAAGCTGCTGTATATTACATTTTTTGTTTTGGGTTTAATACTGCTTCAAGGCAGCTCAAATTGCACTAGTAATGTGCCCAATACTGTTGCAGTAAATCTCTATATAGATATCAGATCAGTAGATTTAAATACATTCCTGCACACTGTAAAGGTATTTTGCAACAAAATAAAACAGAGTTACAGAAAATGAAACAGCCAAGTGACTAATAGACTGCAAACAGTTTCATTGCTCTGTGCTATTTTTAAAATGAGAGGACACAAACAAACCACAAAACAAGAAAATTCTAAAACAACAAGAGCATGCCGAAAATTCCACCAATTACAATTAGTGCACATCCGTCAAGAAACACAGTCACGAATGTTCAGACACATTCCCAAATCCAACCAAACATATCCGCTTAACCAGTTGTTAAAGAACGAAATAACAAACATGCACGAGGTAGATGAACCACTTTTTAGTTCATTCAGTAAAAGAGTACAATGAGTAATAAATATGCTTTACAGGTGCTATTTTTAGCGCTAAAGTGCCTGAAAAATGCCCATTGTGAAAGGGTTCTAACAGGGGTTCTTATCGCTCTCCATTCAATCCAAAACAAAACAAAAAGTTTTGCCTTTAGTTATACTTTAACGAACCCAGGATGAGACAGTGTAAAGTAGTAAATGGAAAAACTGAAATAGCTTTCTTACAATTAGGGCCAAGCCGGAGGGTAGGCAGGAAAGGTGGCCACCTTGGGCGATTCTCTAGGAGAAACATGCAAAAACAGTAAGGACCAGCAACCTATGCTGAAGTCATTCACAGCTCATGGGGGAAGGGGGGTGGTCCTAAAAGACCTTGTCCCAGCACTGCATAAGATAGACACAGATTGTAACGTTGGCTGTTGCTTTATTCCTTTTGTTTTTCTTACATTTTAATTAAAAACATTTTCATTTCTGTGCTGTTCAACCTAAGCTGAGTGCATTTCATTATTGCATAGTAACATTTGAGGTCAGGTCAAAGCAGTTGTAAAGGCACACATTTTATACCTACCCATTCTGTGCAATGGTATTGTATAGAGAGGTCCCTTCCTCTTCTGGGGTCCCCTGCTGGTGTTCTCCTCTTCTTTGAGTACCCCATTGCAAGCTGTGTGCTATGGAGGCATTAGTGTGGGCGTGCTCCCAAGTTGGGCTGTGTGTGCCCATAAACACACACAGCATGGCTCGGCCCTGCCAGCTGCTCAATCTTCACTCCTCCTATAGCTCCCACTGCTGCCTATGTGTCCTGTGAGCAGAGGGAAGGAGAGAGCAGCACTGCTGCAAAGGGGCACAGCTTTGCATCAACTGAGGAGCCAGGTATTTAGGGGCTGGGGAGAGCTGATGTTTGTAAGATTTTTTACCTTAATGCAGAGAATGGATTAAGGTAAAAAAAAAAAAAGTATGCCTTTAGAACCACTTTAAGGTTAATTTGTTTCTACCAGTCTATGTAAGGCTAGGCTCGCACTCCGCAGGTGTGGGATTGTGTGTAAATCGCATGCTTTTCCACACCAAAAAGTCGCTGCTGTTAGCAGACATGCAGGGGTGTCATTAATTCTTATAGGCACCCCAATGCCCTGGAAACCGCAGTGCATTTTCTCTTGCTGGGAGCCGCATAGTACTATTCAAATGAATGGGTTTCTGTGCCTGTGGCAAACTGGGAAACCGCAATAGTGTGAACCTGGCTTAATATAAACATGTAAAGTGCCCTTCTCTAGCGTGGAGGTTTGCTGCAGAAGAGGTGATGTGTTTTTATACAGAGGAAAACAGTACAGGGTTATTAAAAAAATAAAAAAAAAAAATATATATATATATATATATATATATAGTTGTGCTCATAAGTTTACATACCCTGTCAGAATTTATGGTTTCTTGGCCATTTTTCACAAACTACCCAAATGACCGTGATCATAAGTTTACATACCCTAGTTCTTAATATCGTGTTTTGCCCCCTTTAACATCAATGACAGCTTGTGGTATTTGTGGACGAGGCTCTTTATCTTCTCAGATGGTAAAGCTGCCAATTCCTCTTGGCAAAAAGCCTCCAGTTTCTGGAAATTCTTGGGCTGTTTTGCATGAACTGCACGTTTGAGATCTCCCCAGAGTGGTTCTATGATATTGAGGTCAGGAGACTGAGATGGCCACTCCAGAACCTTCACTTTATTCTGCTCTAGCCAATGACAGGTCGACTTGGCCTTGTGTTTTGGATCATTGTCATATTGGAATGTCCAAGTACGCCCCATGTGCAGCTTCCTGGCTGATAAATGCAAATGTTCCTCCAGTATTTTTTGATAACATACTGCATTCATCTTTCCATCAATTTTCACCAGATTTCCTGTGCCTTTGTAGCTCACAAATCCCCAAGTCATCAGCGATCCACCTCTGTGTTTCAAAGGCCCTGTTGACTCCTCTCCCAATGTAGGGTTTATGGTTGTGGCCAAAAAGCTCAATTTTGGTCTTATCACTGCAAATTACTTTGTGCCAGAAGGTTTGAGGCTTGTCTCTGTGCTGTTTGGCGTATTGTAAGCGGGATACTTTGTGGCATTTGCATAGTAATGGCTTTCTTCTGGCAACTTGACCATGCAGCCCATCTTTCTTCAAGTGCCTCCTTATTGTGCATCTTGAAACAGCCACACCACATGTTTTCAGAGAGTCGTGAAGTTATTTGTGGGGTTTTCTTTGCATCCCGAACAATTTTCCTGGCAGTTATGGCTGAAACCTTAGTTGGTCTACCTGACCGTGATTTGGTTTCAACAGAACCCCTCATTTTCCACTTCTTGATTAGAGTTTGAACACTGCTGATTGGCATTCTCAATCCCTTGGATATCGTTTTATATCCCTTTCCTGTTTTATACAGTTCAACTACCTTTTCCCGCAGATCCTTTGACAATTCTTTTGCTTTCCCCATGACTCAGAATTCAGAAACATCAGTGCAGCACTGGATGATAGATGCAAAGGTCTGTCAGGAGACCAGAAACTTATTGACCTTTTATACACACACACACACACACACACTAATTACAAGCAAACAGATCACAGGTGAGGATGGTTACCTTTAATAGCCATTCAAATCCCTTTGTGTAAACTTTTGGTCAGGGTCATTTGGGTAGTGTCTGTTGCCATTATGATTTAAAAAGAGTAAACAAAGTTGACTGATAATAAATGATGGCTTTGGGCAAACACTAACTATGAGTGAAAGAAATGTTTTTGTGTTATCATTCATATTCTCTGAAAAATGGCCAAGAAATCATAAATTCTACAGGGTAAATGTAAACTTATGAGCACAAATGTATATGTACCTGAAACGCGTTGGGTAAATGGAGTCACTTACAGCTTGTAATCTTGTGCATTTTTGTACATGATCTACTATCAATAAATTTCTTTTTCTTCAATAAATTTTCTTCATTTTAAAGCTTGTAATCTATCATATATAATGGTTATACAAATTAGCCAATTTTTTATGTAACCAACTTCTTCTGTAACCAGTTGTGATCCTGTATATATCCTTTGCTACAACTTTTTTTTATTTTTTTTTATTAGGATTTGTAAAATAGTTACAGAAGAAATGTGCACATAGGTTGTAAAACATGGTGCCATAGGCTACAATCAACAAAGTAAGATGCATAGCAAAAACATCAGGTTATCTGCCGGGTTCGCAAGGGGGGACATGGGGGGTAGGGAAAGGGGTATTAATTGATCTACATATTTACCTGTGGTCATACAGTTAATGTAGTACATTAAAAAGGTGTTACTTGTTACTACAACTTTTTAACCACTTTATGACCCCTTTCACACAGAGGCGCTTTACAGGCACTATTTAGCTTGATTGATAATAAATGGCTTCAGCCAAACACTAGTCATGAATGAAAGAAATGTTTTTGTGTTATCATTCATATTCTCTGAAAAATGGGCAAGAAATCATAAATTCTGCCAGGGTATGTAAACTTATGAGCACAACTGTGTATATATATATGTGTGTGTGTGTGTGTGTGTGTGTGTATATATATATATATATATATATACACACACACATAAAATTATGCATGACAAAATATCAAATATAATACAAATACAAAAAAAAATGTTATAAAAACAAAGAAAAGGTCCTATTAGGCTTAATGTACATGGGACACTTTTTCAACAGCTAGAAACCGACGCTTAAAAACGGCCGTTTAGCCGCGTTTTACATGCCACGTTTTGCCGCGTTCACATCTAAAAGCGTTTTGTTTCCTTTTTTAAATCACAAATGCGTTTAAATGAAATGCTGCTAAATGCGAATTACCACGTTTATGCAAAATAGAACAGGAGCCTCCTATCTCATCTGCAATTCTTCTGCTGGCGTTTTGCTGAGAGTGATCCTGCTTCTGCAGAACTTACTAAAGAGATGAAGATTTGCTACTTCTGTCAGAAGCTTCTGAAACACAAATTTTGCTTGACTTTGAAATAACACTATGAAAACATATAGGAAATGTTCAATATCTGTACCAAAAAAATAAAGAATTAGCAAGGTGCATCCAACCTCCGATCAGCAAACATAACAAACACTCAATCCAAAGGCTGAGCAGACACTTTGTGAAAACATAAAGATGAAAATTCAAACCAGGTTCTCAGTGGGAGAGCCTTGTGTAATGTTGGTTCTGTAGATAGGGAGGGCCTACAAACCCCAGAATGGCGCCCAAGGCTTGCTGGAATGTGTGGTTTCTCCACAACCAGAGAGCTACAGGTTATTAACACCATAGATTAACTATATTGTATATACAATACTAATGCATTATATGGCAATGAGAATAAAATGGATCATGTTATAGCTCAGGAAACTTACCAAGTTGGAGTTGGTGGCGTTGGAGTCGTCCTCAGGGAAGGGGATATAGACAGCTAAGGCCACACAGTTGGCAAAAATAGTCAGCAAAATAATGATTTCGAAGGGTCTGTGGAAAGGGTTAAGGCCACACACTGACACAATGGATACAATATATCAGGTAAACATTTTAAATCAACAGCATCATAGCAAGTTTGCCATAACTAGGCTAGCCAATAAAAAGTTTTTTTAAGGAGAACTATGGCCAAAGCTCTTTTGGCCATACTTCTCCTGTGGGTCACAGGAGTGCAGTGTTCAGACCAACCAAAACTCAGTGGTAGCAACTGTAAAATTTTGGGCTTCTCATCACTTTCTGTACCAGTGACAATGGTCACACTTCTAGGATTTAAAAAAACGGCTTTTGATACATTTAAGGCCACAACAAAGAGCAAAATTATATCCCAGAGAAGAGTGGTGATTAAATTTAACTAAGACATTGACTGTGAAGGAAGGATGTCTAAGGTGGGAAATTGAAAACTGATCAAAGATTTTGAGCATCTTGCCTTTTATGATAATCCAGAGCTCCAGCTAGACCAAAAAACATGCTGATTGGTTTTAGTCACTGCTGCCACTGGCTGGTACAGAGTTAATTGGGATTTCTGCTAACAAAAACCATCTGCCAAAGTGGATGAGGCAATTCATGCCAAGACCCTCCTCTCACGTCAGTGTCATGCACACATGTGCGAGAATAAGCACGACAGTCCCCCTAGGTTACAGTTAAACCCTCTATGTGTGCGACACCACCATTGCAGCTTCTCCAAGGGTCTGCAAACCTAAATCACAACTTTTAGAACCACTAATAACATTCACAGATACTGTATATAGTTTGTGGGTTTTATAAGACTTACTGAGAGTTCTGCAGCTGAGGAGTTCATTTTCTGTACACAGGTAAATTCCTGGTCAATAAACAATACAAAAGCATCAGAAGTACTTTATAATAGGAATGACTTTAATGAGACTGTAAGCAGAAATAACATAAAACAGAAAGCCTTTGTTATCTGGAGACTTGGACCCGTCCCCCTCCATCCCTCGTCCTCAGGAGTCACTCTCAATCTAGCATTACTGATTTACTGTTGGTGTGTGGAGGGATGATACAATGATTCCAAGAAAACGAATAAACTAGTAATTCGGACTTTAAAAGGCAATTGGACCAGATAATTAATAAAATACAAATTTTATTGATACAAAAATATAAAATCTAGATAAGAAAACATACAACATATATATGTGCGAATATAAAAATTAACGTCATATGTACATAAAATAAGCCCTCGTGGCCGACCAATGTAAACATAGAATTGGTACACCGTCTCAAGCACGTGAATCCCTGTGCATCAACGTGTTTCGCTGTTTGCTTCGTCAGGACACACGGGGAGATGATGCAATTGGAGACAGGTCTCACTTGCCTAATGGTTGTCAACAACCGCACACAACTAGGAGCATTCCGATCAGAAGGAGTGGGGTGGATAGATTATTATAGGGTTGATATCCTTCGTAGTTACTTTATGTATAAACACAGCTTGTTGGATATATATATCTCCCTATAGACCAGTCATAGACTATTCCCCCAGAAGTAAGGGCTGGCACTTTAAAATAACCACAACCACGGTCTATAGGGAGATATATATAGCCCCTATGTGGCTTATGGAACATATCTGTACCTAATTTTGCCTGCCTGAAATAGTGTCGCTGGTCCTCTCTTACATATTTAAAGAGGTATTACCATTGAAATACAAAGCGGGTGAAGATTGAGAAAGCGTGTTTATATGGGCCAGGATATATGGATTATCCAACAAGCTGTGTGTATATTTATATATATATATATATATATATATATATATATATATATACATATATATATATATGTAACATCGAGGGATATGAACCCAATAATAATCTATCCACTCCACCTTCTGAACGGAATGCTCCTAGTTGTGTGTGTTTGTTGCCAACCATAAGGCAAGTGAGACCTGTCTCCAATTGCATCATCTCCCTGTGTGTCCTGCTGAAGTGAACAGCGAAACGCGTTGATGCACAGGGGCTCATGTGCTTGAGATGGTGTACCAATTCTATGTTTACCCATGAGGGCCCATTTTATGTACATATGACGTCAATTTTTATATTCTCATATACATATGTTGTATGTTTTCTTGTCTAGATTTTATATTTTTGTATCAATAACATTTGTATTTTATTGATTATCTGGTACAATTGCCTTTAAAGTCCGAATCACTAATTTCTTTTTTTTCTTGGTACTCATCTTCCTTGTGTTTAGAAAATACATTTTATGATGTATTAATGAGGACAGAGCTGCATTATTTAAATTTAATTTAAAAAATATATTAAAAGTATATCCAAAATCCTTTGAAAATTGAAATATCAATTTAAATGATTTCATCTCACTTCCTGTTGTGTCACTAGGATAGGAAGTGAAGGGAAATCATTCGGGCAGCAAAAATATAAAATAAAACCCTGACAGGGTATTCAACCCCTCCATACTTGTTACATAAATCTACAAAAAGTTTAGTATAGAGCTATACTTTAAAATTAAAGTAGAACTAAAGGTATTTTTTTCTTTTAATTTTAGATAGAGTAAGGGAGGGTTATAATCCCTGTCAGTTTATGTTTTGCCATCTGTGTCCCATTGGAGAGAATAACCTATCCCTGATGTCACCAGAACTAGTGTCCCCATCGGAAAATTTCCCTTTATTCCTGTTCTATTTGGTGACAACTCAGAATTTGTGATTTTCTTTCACTTTCACGTATACCATAGCAAATAAATACACCATATCAAATAGAGAGGGTGAATCTCCACCATGGCACGGGCAGCAATAAAAAACTGAAAGCGACTTTAATCCCTCTACACTCTATCCAAAAAGGTTTGCCTCTAGTTCCACTGAGTGTAATGTTTCTGGGTCCTCAGAAACGGTAGCATGATTGATGACTTTACATACACTGGTTTACTATATCCGTGGCAACAAATAAATGAACAGGTTAACACATTAACGCACATACAAAGGATACTTCCACTCTACGATGCTGATGCAGGCTCTGCGGATGGGGTTTTTCAGGGTGAGGCAGAGTAGTGCCCGCGGGGGCCGTGTCGCTGTTGTGGCTCCCTGTTTTTTTTGCTTGCTGTACTGCTGCCTTTTCCTCTGCGTAGAACTGACGGTGGATATGGTGGCATTGGCGGCGCTACCCATCAACTTGGCCTGCCGGGCGGCATCAATGGCAGCTTGCCATGAGAGGGCAGCACCCGGGGAGGGGATATGCTCCGTGGCAAGGCCAGGAGTGGAGTTCATGGTGCCCAATGCCGGAAGAGGGTTTGTGTAGTTAGAGCCTGGAAAGGGAACAGAAGACAAGAAGGTTACATCACGGATTATATCATATTATTATTACTATATATTATTCATGTCTGTAGGAAATAACAGAATGTCCCTGTGACGTCCTTCCGCTGATTGCTCATCGGCAGAACAGGCAAGGCTGGACAAGGCTAATTTCACAAAAATTTATATGTGTATTTTATTCTCCCCTCAAAAAAAGAACTTTTTTTTTTTTTGCCAAAGTCAGTCTTGATTATTGGGCAAGTAATTTGATAAGTTAAAGGGTATGTTTTGAGTGGAAAAAATGTCTGGATAACAGTTCTACATTCCTTTTCATGGCTTACCTATGGTACACCTATACACCAGGGGTCTCCAAACTTTCCTAACAAAGGGCCAGTTTATTGCTCTTCAGACTTTGGGGAGGGGACTGTGGCCAGTGTGAGTGGAAAATGTCCTGGGAGTAAACGATTCCACATCTTTGGTGTCAGTGGGAGCAATAGTGCCCCATTGTTGGTGTCAGTGGGATCGATAGTGCCCCATATTTGGTGTCAGTGGGAACAATAGTGCCCCATTTTTGGTGTCAGTGGGAGCAACAGCGCCTTGTGTCAGTGGCAGGAATTATGCCTCAAGGGCTGGATAAAGGCAAGGAAAGGGCCATATCCACTATCAGGCACCCCGGGCCATAGTTTAGAAACCATATAGTAATATAAGAAAAGCGGACAGGGGTTCTAAAACTTCAACACTCCATCCAAAACTTTAAAAAGCTGAACTCCAGCCTTCCCTTCAGCTTCTCACAATGTGCATTAATAGCTAAAGCACATAAGATATTGCCCACCTAATTTCCTGGCTGAACGACTTCCAGAATCATCTAGCACTTTCATCCCCAGCTTGAGGGTTCTTGGCCCATTCAGGCTGGGTTCACACTGATGCGCATTGGATGCGGGTTTCCCCCGCATTCAATTTGCATGACAGGAGAGTATGACCAGCTCTCAATGGAGCCGGTTCACACAGCTCAAAGGTGGTTGCGGTCCACATTGGAAAAGGGACCTGTGTGTCTTTAGCTCAGTTTCAGGTGCAAATTCAGGCAGAAATTTGGACTTGAATCGCACCTGAATCAGTGAACAGGGATGCACTGGACCCCTGCTGTGGCCCGCGGCCAAATCAGAGTGAACCCCGTCTCATTCATTGGATTTAATTTCCTTCAATCATAGAGGCTCAGCAGCACATGTGGATGTTGCCTTGTGCAGTCTGTATGGAAATGAAGCCTTCACAGAATGGCTCACTCCTCCAGACTGACGCTCAACCATAATGGAGGGCTGGGGGCTCTTGAGAGGAGTAGTGAGGAAGGGTGCTGTGATGGTTTCAGGAAGCTATGTACAGCATCATGCTGGTGGGGGGGCCCCCCCCCCACCAGCCTTGATCTGCCTGCATTGCATAGGGAAGCAAAGAGACCACGTGAGGACATCACTGGGTCTAAACTAGGGTATAGAATGAAAACAGAAAGGTCAGATTTAAAAATGTTGTTGACACATTGATAAAGAGAGTAAAGAGGAACCAGGGTAGAGAAAATATAGAGATTAAACTTCAGCTTTAAGATGTATCTAAAGTCAAAGATTCGATTTGGATGGAGTGTGGAAAGCTTAGAACCTCTGTTTTATTGCTGTCTGTGTCCCCCCCTTGTTGATGGTGAGACAGCGGTATGTGAGATACAGTATCTCACAAAAGTGAGTACACCCCTCACATTTTTGTAAATATTTTATTCTATCTTTTCATGTAACAACACTGAAGAAATGACACTTTGCTACAATGTAAAGTAGTGAGTGTACAGCTTGTATAACAGTGTAAATTTGCTGTCCCCTCAAAATAACTCAACACACAGCCATTAACCACTTGACAACTGGGCACTTAAACCCCCTTAACAACCAGACCAATTTTCAGCTTTCAGCGCTCTCACACTTTGAATGACAATTACTCAGTCATGCAACATTGTACCCATATAAAATTTGCGTCCTTTTTTTCACACAAATAGAGCTTTCTTTTGGTGGTATTTAATCATCTCTGGGTTTTTTATTTTTTGCGCTATAATTAAAAAAAGACCGAAAATTTTGTAAAAAAATGAATTTTTCTTCGTTTCTGTTATAAAATTTTGCAAATTAGTAATTTTTCTTCATAAATTTTGGCCAAAATTTATACTGCTACCTATCTTTGGTAAAAAAAAAACAAATTAGTGTATATTATTTGGTCTTTGTGAAAGTT
>BLSH010049313.1:2062273-2077981 GCA_018402905.1 Glandirana rugosa
TTCTCTGTCCTCAGTGTACTGTAGCCATTCCCTTTTACCGATTAACCCGAGTTAAACCTGTAAAAGTGAATCCCCACATGAGTGAAACAACGGTCGCCAAATCTGTAATTGGCGAATTGTTGGCGGGGTATCTGTTAACTGCAGATGTCCCGCCAACGAATTAAGACCCTCCTGCAGATAACTGCAGGAGGGTCTTAGCGCGAAGGGCGCGCGGGGGACCCCGCGCGTGTGCCCTTGTAGGCACTGGCAGCCCAGGCCCCCTGGGCTGACTAGTGCCTAACCCCACTTACCGGCGACACGCACCGGAAAGTGGTGCACTAGCGCGGCAGTTTACTGCCGCGCTAGTGTACATTTGTTCGGCCGCCTTCGCGGCCGAAAAGAGAGGAGAGGCGTGGCTAGTCACGTCACACTCTCCTCTCTCCCCCCTCTCTCCTCCACGACGTTACGGGTGTCGCGACGGATCACTGTATTTTGTGGGGGGTAGTTGGTGTAAGTGGTTGATGGGGGGTGTTTTATGTCACTAGGCAGCGCTGTGGGCATTGCAGCACCTCCTCTCTCCCCCCTCTCTCCTCTCACACTGCACTGATCGGTGCGGAGAGGAGAGAAAAGCCGGCGCTTCCGCCGGCTTGTTTACATGTGATCGCGCCGTCATTTGACGGCGCGATCACGTGGTGAAAGGCCACGCACAGCGGCCATTCACCCCAATCCGTGATCAGTCGGGTCCCCCGGACCCGACGGTCACGGATGTTCCCGTGTGCGCGCCCCAGGGGGCGCGCGGGAAGCGCGATTCTGGGAGGACGTCAATAGACGTCCTCCCAGAATTAAGCAACCGCCCTGTAGACGTCAATTGTCTATGGGGCGGTTGTTAAGCGGTTAATGTCTAAACCGCTGGCAACAAAGTGAGTACACCCCTAAGTGAAAATGTCCAAATTGAGCCCAATTAGCCATTTTCCCTTACCGATGTCATGTGACTCGTTAGTGAATGGGGAGAAGGTGTGTTAAATTTGGTGTTATCACTCTCTCATACTGGTCTCACTGGAAGTTCAACATGGTACCTCATGGCAAAGAACTCTCTGAGGATATGAAAAAAATAATTATTGCTCTACATAAAGATGGCCTAGGCCAGTGGTTCTCAACTCCTGTCCTCGGGACCCACAAACAGGCCAGGTTTTCAGGATAACTGAAATACATCACAGGTGATATCATCTGCTGCTCAGTGATTGCAGTATTCTAGTCTGCATCTCCCCAAGGTAATACTTAAAATCTGGCCTGTTGGTGGGTCCTGAGGACCGGAGTTGAGAACCACTGGCCTAGGCTATAAGAAGATTGCCAAGACCCTAAAACGGAGCTGCAGCACGGTGGCCAAGACCATACAGAGGTTTAACATGGCACTCAGAACAGGCCTCGCCATGGTCAAACAAAGAAGTTGAGTGCACTTGCTCAGCATCATATCCAGAGGCTGTCTTTGGGAAATAGATGTATGAGTGCTGCCAGCATTGCTGCAGAGGTTGAAGCCTTTCAGTGCTCACACCATACGCCGCACACTGCATCAAATTGGTCTGCATGGCTGTCATCCCAGAAGGAAGCCTCTTATAAAGATGATGCACAAGAAAGTTTGCTGAAGACAAGCAGACTAAGGACATGAATTACTGGAACCATGTTCTGTGGTCTGAGATAAACTTATTTGGTTCAGAGGGTGTCA
The DNA here is from genome assembly GCA_018402905.1 of Glandirana rugosa. NCBI lineage: Eukaryota > Metazoa > Chordata > Amphibia > Anura > Ranidae > Glandirana > Glandirana rugosa. The sequence continues at coordinate 2,063,976 of BLSH010049313.1, forward strand.
AGCGTGTGTGGGGGGGAACCAAGTGAGGAGTACAAAGACAAATGTGTCTTGCCTTCAGTCAAGCATGGTGGTGGGAGTGTTATGGTCTGGGGCTGCATGAGTGCTGCGGGCACTGGGGAGCTACAGTTCATTGAGTGAACCATGAATGCCAACAGGTACTGTGACATACTGAAGCAGAGCATGATCCCCTCCCTTCAGAGACTGAGCCACAGGGCAGTATTCCAGCATGATAACGACCCCAAACACACCTCCAAGATGACCACTGCCTTGCTAAAGAAGTTGAGGGTGAAGGTGATGGACTGGCCAAACACGTCTCCAGACCTAAACCCTATTGAGCATGTGTGAGGCATCCTCAAACGGAAGGTGGAGGAGCACAAGGCACCTAACATCCACTTGCTCCATGATGTAATCTTGGAGGAGTGGAAGAGTACTCCAGTGGCAACCTGTGAAGCTCTGGTGAACGCCATGCCCAAGAGGGTTAAGGCAGTACTTGAAAATAATGGTGGCCACACAAAATATTGACACTTTGGGCCCAATTCGGACATTTTCACTTAGGGGTGTACTCACTTTTGTTGCCAGAAGTTTAAACATTAATGGATGTGTGTTGAGTTATTTTGAGGGGACAACAAATTTACACTGTTATACAAGCTGTACACTCACTACTTTACATTGTAGCAAAGTCATTTCTTCAGCATTGTCACATGAAAAGATATAAAATATTTACAAAAATGTGATGGGTGTACTCACTTTTTTGAGATACTGTAGCTATAAAGAGATCGACTAGGCAATCTAAGCATAGCTAAAATTTAGACTGTGTAGTAATAGGGCAATGATAGGGAGGATCTCATTGGTTGCCTTGGGCAGGATAGACTGCCAAAGACAACTCTTGAGGTCAGCTGGTGTTCAGGGGCTGAGCGTGTCGGCATTGTTTTCTGCTGTTGTTCTGTAACCGAGCTGATGAAACGCACGCTCTAATTATGGAGGCGATAGTAAAAACATGTTTACAAGACTATAATGATAGTAGCTGACAGCACATCAAGGACAAGTTTAATATGAGGACAGACAAGCACCCCTGGGATACTGTCATTTTAACACGACGTTCCAATCGCTGTCAGGTTTTTCCAATCCAAAATGATTTTTTTTTTTAATTTTTACAAACCGTCCCAAAAAAATAACTGACAGCTTAGAATTCTCACGGATGCATCGCCATGACAACACTGAGCCGGCCATGATGCTGGTACAGGATGGTTTATAGCAGTGTACTTACTGGTGATGTTTAAGTGATAATATTATGAAATTATATAAAATTATTGTGGGGGACAGGAGCAATGAGAGGCATGTTGGTCACTATTTAAGGAGTAATGTGATATGAAGGGGGGAGGGGGCACACACTAGCTTGGAGGCTAGAAGGATTTAAAGTAGAACTGAAAGAACATTTTTTTTTTTTTACATTTAGGATAGAGTAAGAGAGGGTTATAACCCCTGTTAGAATTTTCTTTTTATGTCAACTGTGTTCCATTGTGGAGATTTCTCTTTACTTCCTGTTCTATAACCACAACAGAAAGTGACAAGAGAAACCCTGGTAATTCACCAGAGTCACAAGCACTAGTATCCTCATTGGAAGATTTCCCCTCTTTTTCTGTTCTGGTGACCATTAAATCATGTCAGCATTACCAAAATGCGTCATTATTAAACAGGCTAACACACAAACTCTGGTTTATTAGGTGGATTATGGGTATTGCACATCATTCAGGAATGGCACAGCACAGTCGTTTAATATATATATTCTGACGTTATGCGAGGCGCAATGCGATTACGTTGCGGCAACCAGTGAGAGTCAAACCCAGGTTTTACCAGCCACTGTGGCAGAGCTGGTTCCGGTTCGGACTTTCTGGTCCACTCAAACCCCTCTCCACCTGCATTTAATGACCAGTAAGAGAGCAGAGATGAACTCTATCCTGGATCTCAGACGGAGAAAGCTGAGTGAGCTCTGTGTGCTAATATTGGATTCAAGGATTAAGGTTTGCACTGTGCTTATATTTTGTGGGTGTTGAGGACAGCCCCTCACTGTATGGAGAGGAACCCGACTGTATAGTTTAGCGCCGGATGGCAAGGTTTTGTTTTCTGGGGGGTTTTTTATGTGTTTTCACCTTGCAAACCTGTGACATTAAAACCTGCCAGATTTTAAAGAACCTGACCTCCATGCTGGATCTTTTTCCTCTGAAAGGTGATCCCCACGAGCTAATCTCCCACACGTGGTGGAGGATGCGGGCAACTTTCAGAGATGGAGGAAATGTTGAAGGCCCTGCTGAAAGCCAACGCAGCCCAGCGGGCTGCAGCTCAGCGAAAGGAGAGACACCAGGCTATCACAGCACAACACGCAGCTCTGCAGGAAGCCAACCTCCGGGTCACAGAGGCCCTGCTGGAGTTAAAAAAGGGACCCGCACCTCCCGTGACAGTGGAACTAAAGTTGGCATGCGCTTCTTACCACATGCAGATGACACCTGCCGATGACGTGGAGGCATACCTCACAACCTTTCAATGAGCCGCTCTTCACGAAGGATGGCCAAAAGAACAGGGACAGGACTGCTAGCACCATTCTTTACTTGTGAACCCCAAAAAGCCTATTTCGATCTGGAAACAGATACGGCCCAGGACTATGAGACTCTAAAAGCAGAGATACTCGCACGCATGAGGGTCACCATGGCAGTCCGGGCTCAATGCGTGCATCAGTGGACCTACCACACCGACTAGCCACCCCGTTTGCAGATGTTTGACCTGGTTCATCTTAAGAGGAAATATCCTGAGGCCATACCCTTGCGGAATGCCTCCGCTAAAACTATCGCCAAGGAGCTTTTCCAGGTGTTTAGTCAGGTGGGGGGGGGGGCCTAAAGAAATCTTGACAGATCAGGGTACCCCGTTCATGTCCAGAGAGACCAGAGAATTGTGCAAGTTGTACAAAATCTCTCATCTCCGTACCTCTGTTTACAACCCGCAAACTGAAGGTCTGGTGGAAAGGTTTAATAAGACCCTCAAGAGTATACATAAAAAGGTGGTGGATAAAGATGGGCGAAATTGGGATTTTTTACAGTCGTACCTCATGTTTGCCACACAAGAGGTTCCACGAGCCTCTACAGGGTATTCCCCCTTTGAACTCTTATATGGTAGACATCCCAGGGGGCTGCTAGATGTCGCAAAAGAGATGTGGGAAGGAGAGGCCATCCCATATAAAAGCGTCTTAGAGCACGTCTCCTTGATGCAGGATCAAATTGTAGCTGTCCTGCCCCTTGTACGAGAGCATATGGAGCAAGCCCAGGAAGCCCAGAAAAGAGTTTACAATCGGGGTGCCAAAACCCGAACTTTCAACCCCGGAGATCGAGTGCGGGTGCTAGTCCCAACGGTTGAAAGTAAATTCCTGGCAAAGTGGTAGGGTCCCTTTGAGATTAGGGAAAGAGTAGGGGAAGTAAACTACAAAGCAGATTGATCATGTTAATCTCCTTAAACCGTAGAAGGACAGAGAAAGTTTATTGGCAGTGCCCACTCCCCAAAAGGACAGGTTACCCCTGACCCTGGATGTCGCCATAATCTAGCTGAATGACATGTCTAAGTTTGGCGCATACCCGATGCCGCAGATTGATGAACTTGTGGACAGGTTGGGAGGTGCCCGGTACATAACAACCCTAGACCTAACTAAGGGATACTGGCAGATCCCCCTAACGGAGGCAGCAAAGGATAAAATTGCCTTTTCTACCCCCCCAAGGGGTCCTTCCAATACAAGCAAATGCCATTTGGTCTGCATGGGGCCCCTGCATCCTTCAAGAGGATGATGGACAAAACCTGGAGGCTGCATCGGCCCTATGCAGCGGCCTATCTGGATGATGTGGTCATCCATAGCCCAGATTGGGAATCACATCTGCCCCAGTTGCAGACCGTGGTAGATTCGCTGAGGGTCGCAGGCTTAACAGTCAGCCCAAAAAAGTGTGCCATAGGTCTGGAGGAGGCCAAATACCTTGGGTACGTTATTGTTTGGGGTCTGATCAAGCCCCAGAACAATAAGATCAAGGCCATTCAAAAGTGGCCCCAACCGGTGAACAAAAAACAGGTTCGTGCCTTCCTGGGGATTACAGGGTATTACCGACGCTTCAGCCCCGACTTTGCCACCATTGCCGTCCCTCTGACCAATCTGACAAAGGGTAGAGTGTCGGGAGTGGTTAAGTGGAATCCCGAAGCCGAGAAGGCATTTCATAAGTTGAAGCAAGCCCTTCAACTTCACAAACGAGTTTGTGGTTCAAACCGACGCCCAGACTTCACAAATGTGTTTGTGGTTCAAACCGACGCCTCTGATGTGGGACTAGGTGCTGTTCTGTCCCAGATCAGAGACAGTGAGGAGCACCCGGTCGTCTACTTAAGCAGGAAGCTTAATAGGCATGAAAGGAATTATGCCATTGTGGAGAAGGAGTGCCTGACTATCAAGTGGGCCTTAGAGGCCCTAAAATACTACCTACTGGGAAGGTCATTCAGGCTAGTCACCGACCATGCCCCCCTTAAGTGCATGTGTAACAACCGGGAGAAAAATAGCCAGGTGACTAGGTGGTTCCTGGCTCTACAGCCATTTAAATCCTCAGTGGAACACCAGACCGGAAGGCTCCAGAATAACACCGATAGCCTTTTCCGGGCCCACTGCATGGTCGGGACAGTTGCTCCGCCACAGGGGTCTGAGCAGAGGGTGGCAATATGTGACGTTATGCGAGGTGCCACAATGGATGGGCGATGCGATCAAGTTGAGGTGACTAGTGAGAGTCCCACCCGTGTTTTGCCAGCCACCGTGGCAGAGCTGGTTCTGGTCCGGGCTTTCTGGTCCACTCAAACCCCTCTCCACCTGCATTTAATGACCAGGAAGAGAGCAGAGGTGAGCTCTATCCTGGATCTCAGAGGCAGAAAGCTGAGTGAGCTCTGTGTGCTAATATTGAACTCAAAGATTAAGGTTTGCACTGTGCTCATGTTTTGTGGGTGTCGGGGACAGCCCCTCACTGTATAGAGAGGAACCCGGCTGTATAGTTTAGCGCCGGACGGCAAACCTGTGACAATAAAACCTGGCAAGCCGCCAGATTTTAAAGAAACTGACCTCCATGCTGAATCTTTTTCCTCTGAAAAGTGATCCCTATGAGCTAATCTCCCACAATATATATACAGTTGTGCTCAAAAGTTTGTGTGGGGCAATCTGTGAGAGCTATCTGTATAAAATCACCTTCATACAGAGAGCTGTCACAGAGCTGCAGATTCCCCCTCCACCCCCCCCCCCGCACTGAGCTTGGCGGGGGGGAGAACTGTCACAGAGACATGTGTCTCTGTTTACATTGTGACGGCTGTGAATAGACACAGCCGTCACGTGATCGGGAGGGCCAATCACAGTGCCTATATCCCGATCTCTATTTGGCCGGGTCCTTTGATCATAATGATCACAGGATGTGGCCGCGCTGTGAGCACTCGTTCTGAGGGACTGAACGTCCATTCAGAACTTCAGAACTGTGAGGCGCCCACCCGGCCGTATATGCACAGTGGCCGGTTGGGAGGTGTTTAAAAAGCCACAGATGCGGGAAATTAACCGTTAATTGCTATTATAACCTTTGTGTGTCACCTTATATGTCTGTACCAAGGCCAAACATTCCAAGGTATGTAAACTTTTCATCAGGGCAATTTGGGTGATTTCTGTTATTATTTAAAAAGGAGCCAAACAACTATTTGATAATAAATGGCTTCATATGATCACTATCCTTAAATAAAAGAGTTTTTTTGACATGATCAGTCATATTTTCAATATTAATGCCAAAATGTCATGATTTATGCCAGGGTATGCAAACTTTTGAGCACAACTGTGTATGTATGTATATATATATATATATATATATATATATATATATATATGCTAACAATGGAACAATTATAAACGTGCCCTCCTATAGTCCTTCAGCACCTGTGGATACTATTAAGTCAAATGTCTATGAGCTGCTGCTTAAATCAAATAACACGTAACATTAAATCTTGTAGACACACACACACAGTCCAGTCTTTGGAACAGCTGGAAGCAAATATCCAAAAGCAGCACTTCCTTCCTACTGTTAACCAGTAGAAACTTAGTCTGCATTCACATAGGGGCGACCCGACTTCGGCACGATTTCACTAGGCGACTTCAGCGCGACTTGAAGGACCTCAGGCGACTATACAACACACTTTTTGCCAGGTGACTTTGCCTTGACCAACCAGAGAAGGGAGAGAGGGGGCTGCCTAAAAATAAATGATATTCTTTTAACTGTAAAGTCGCTTCCATGTAGATGGGGATCCGACTTGGAGGCCACTTCTATTGAATCCTATGGGCACAAGTCGGATAGAGGTCACCTAGAAGTAGTACAGGAACCTTTTCAGAAGTCGCCTTGAAGTCGGAGCGACTTCAGTCGTGTATATTAAAACGGCTCCCATTCATTTCAATGGGATTTCAAATGTCAAGCGACTTGAGGCAACTCAAGTCGGATCGCAAGTCGCCCCTATGTGAACGGGCACTAATTCAAAGGCAAGACAGGTAGGCAGGAGCCCGTGAGATAAGAGAGTAAACAGATTGTGAGTCCATTCTAGGCTGTATTGTGCACCATACACCAATAGACTTCACCACGTGGACACTCCCCTCAGGACATGCACTCACTGGAAAACGGTAAGAAATGCGCCTTGTATTAAAGCCAAAGATCTCTCCTTCTGATCACCGCAGTTATCCCGTCTTGTTCAGGCATATGAAAAAAACAAACACATAATGCAGAATCAGTGGGAGCCCTGAGTGTGTCACTTGCCACTGTTGCCTGCCATCAGATGCAGCTTGTCTCTTGCCACGCTGCCTGCCACCAGATAAGGATGTTGCTTGCCACACTGCCTGCCACCAGATGAGGATGTCACTCGCCACGCTGCCTGCCACCAGATGGGGATGTCACTTGCCACACTGCCTGCCACCAGATGGGGATGTCACTTGCCACACTGCCTGCCACCAGATGAGGATGTCACTTGCCACACTACCTGCCACCAGATGGGGATGTCACTTGCCACACTGCCGGCCACCAGATGGGGATGTCACTTGCCACACTGCCTGCCACCAGATGGGGATGTCACTTGCCACACTGCCTGCTGATAAACGGCTCTCCACAGAGACGGCATCCCTCCAGTAGACACCAGCAGTTTCTACTGGTTAATAGTAGGAAGGGCTGCTTTTGGACATTTGCTTCCAGCTGTTCCAAACACTGGACTGTGTGTGTGTTTACAAGATTTAATATATATATATATATATAGATAGATAGATAGACTATATATCTATAGATAGACTGGGGTGTCCCCCTTAGGAGATGGAGACACCTGGACAAATAGAGAGGGCGACTTTCCCCAGGGGTGACACAGACAGAAATGAAAACCTGACAGAGTTTCTAAACCCCTTCCACACTTCCTACAAAATTAAACTTAGACTTTAGATACACCCTAAAGCAGAACGCGAGGTAATTATTCTTTTGTTCCCATGCAGTGGGGACTGCTCATTGGGGATCGGAATATACGTACCTAATCCTCTGATCCCTGTGGCTCCTGACACCCCTGTCCCCGGCGGTCTTGAGCAGGGGACTGTTCGTGATGTCATCACGCCCATAGACCTACTCTGGACATGAATCGTGGGGGAAGCACCGTTTACCGCTGGAATGGAGGATCGGGTTAGTATAAGGCTTTCTGACTGCCCCTTGACAAAAAGAGAAGTTAAGCCATGGGAACAAACCTTATTTTAGACTCATTGATGTCATCATTGGATCTCTGTGCCTCTCTACGCAATACATAATACATAGCTTTCTGAAAACATTACTGCACCCTGCCTCAGTACTTCTTTCAAGAGCCCACTTGAAAGAAGTTAAGGCCCGTACACACAATCAGAAAATCGGAAGTAAAATTTCGTCCGACTAATGATCTGCCGATTTTCTGATCGTTAGTATGGTGCTTTCGACAGCCGATTCCAAATTTTCGGACGACAAAAACTTGATGTGCAGGATTGAAAATTTTTGATGTTTGTGAACACAATGTCCGGTTTTCGTTTAATTGGGACAGTTTTCATCTGCAAAAAAATCGTTAGAGCAAGACTACGTATGCTCAGAAACAGAAAAGAACACATACAAAACAATTCAACACATGACATCACTTCTGACGCTGAATTTTGTCGTACGAGAATTTTCGTATGGTGAGCAACCTTTTCACTTTTGATATGAGACTAGCAGCATACAAAAATCGGACGAAAATTCATCCGATAATCTGATTGCGTGTACCTGGCTTTAGGCAAACATCAAAATGTCTTGATGGGTGGATGTTAGTTTGGAGGTGTGGGAGTTTCTAGACAGGCTACATTTGCAAAGGTAACACCCACATGTAATGATGAGCCTCCATGATTGAAGAAATTGACATTTAATTAATGGAAGCAGAAAACCTTTATTTTACAATGTTATTGACACATTGATAAAGGGCGTAAGGGACAGTCAGGCTGGGGAGGAAAGAGCTAGAATATGTTGGACGTTCTCCAGCCAGGAAATGAGATGGGCTCTGTCTGAATTTCAGCAGCTTCTGATGCACATTATGAGATGCTCATAGTGTGCTGTGGAATCAGAGTATGGCATTTCAGTACAGGAGGCGAGCCTGTGCAACTGTGCAATACTGAAGGGAAATAAAGATTTCAATTGTGATCTGACTAGGTCTACTCTTGTGTTTCCTTTTGAACACCGCAGAGATCTGAGGAGGCATCTTCTGAGATCCCAGCATTTTGTGCGTCTTCCTCATTGCAGGCCTGCTTTCTGTCTTCCCGCCACTTTCAGGTGGACAGACAATGCATCGCTGAACCACTAAGCAGGACATTAGCCTGCCGCCACTCTGTCACTACGTCCTGTTTGATCCCGCTCCAGCACGCGGCTCGCTGTCACTCCTAAGAAGGTAAAAGTGAAGCTGCTTTGTATTCTGAGCGGACGCACATCAGCAGGCGTTGGGCAGGCTTCCTTCTTGTTTTTCTCCTTTGGTACTGTGGCTAAAAATAACCCCCATATTGAGGATACTGTTAGGAATGCAAAACGTGTAAGCATTGGAAAAAGCACAATTATTTATTCCTGTGCGCTGAGACGCAGTCCAGGTCTCATCGTCAGGCCTCGTACTGCTGGAGAAGGGTGACGGAATGAGAGGTGATAAAGAACCACAAGGCCGAGGTGGGGCTACCGGCTGCTAAAGAAATATGCAGAAGGAAACATATGTAGGATGTTGCATATATTTCTGAAAATACTATCTGTCTGGCTGTCGCTATCTGCAATATCTCACTAACCCAGGGCAAGCATGAAGCAATTCAATATTGGAAGGAATAGACAGAACATCTCATCTCTCTGAGTCAATCCATGACTTGCGGAGAAATGATACCAAAGTCTCAACACGATAACCAGGAAACAATGGCACCCTCAATATTCCACTATTGGACTGACACACAACCAGTGTTAATTTAGTCGACTAAAACAGACTAAAACATTTTAGTCGACTAACTTAATATCATTTTAGTCTAGTAAAATATGACTAAAACTAAAACAATTGAGATGACTAAAATATGACTATAACTAAAATGCCATTTTAGTAAAAAGACTAAAATGGGACTAAACTTAAAAAGCCATTTTAGTCAAAAGACTAAGACTAAATTGAATTTTGACATCAAAATTAAAGAGGAAGTAAACCCAGATTGGGGTTACTTCCTCTACATTCCCCTGCAAAGTAGATGCATAATGGCTACTATGCATCGCATAGTAGCCCATTATGTGCCACTTACCTGCAAACGAAGCCAGCAATGTCCAGCGCTGTCCCCTGTGCAGGCGGCGTCCATCTTCAGCCCCTCTTCCTTCCGGGGCCGCGACTTCGGCTCTGTGACTGGCCGGAGTCGCGTGACATCACTAATGCGCATGCGGATGGGAGCCGCCAGTCACAGCACAATCTCAGCGGAGAAACGGCACGGAGTCCATTTCTTCACTGCACATGTGCCGAAATGACGTTGGCACAGCTAGTACACTGCATATCTCCTGAACGTTGCAGGTTTGGGAGATATGCAGGGCACCTACAGGTAAGCCTTATCATAGTTGACAACCACTTAACACTGGTCTGTGCATGTTCATACCTCAATACCATAAATAATAACATATTAGATATTTCACTCCAGCAGTATATAATGAGTTTGGAAATTGTAGAGAAACGCTTAAATAATGCATTACAATTTAACTACACCAATTATATTTCAGACGAGTAAAATGAGTTTTAGCAGACTAAAATGATTTTAGTTGACTAAAATGTACTGGAGATTTTAGTTCACTAAAATGTAGGATATTTTAGACGATTAAAATGTCCATGGAGATTTAGTCGACTAAATACGACTAAAGCTAAAACAATTGCAGAAGACTAAAATGGGACTAAAACTAAAATGCCATTTTAGTCCTAAGACTAAGACTAAAACTAAATCAAAATTTGCTGCCAAAATAAAGACTGCACACAACACAGTCCTGTCTGGCTGAACAGGAGACCTGATTTTTGTATGCAGAAGTTCAATAAGGGAATTTAAGGGATCAAATGTAATTGTTAAAATATAACAAACATGTTACACCGACCTGCTCTGTGCAGAGCAGCCCCAATCTTCCTTTTCTCAGGTTCCCCATCCGTGCTCCTCCCCTCTGCTGAGTGCCCACCATAGCAAGCCCCTTGCTATGGGGCACTTGTGTGGGTTCACTCCCAAGCTGTGCTCTGTGTGTCCATAGATATACAGAGCATGGCTCTGCTCCTCTCCCCAATCCGTCATCACTAGCTGTGATTGATAACTGCAGGAGCCAATGGCGGGAGGAGGGAGAGCGCAGAGAGAGCCTCTGCTCTCGTGCACAATGATGGAGATCAAGATCAGGCTCAGGTAAGTATAAGAGGGGTTGGGGGAGGGGAGCTGCATAGAGAAGTCTTTTTTTTTTACCTTAATGCACAGAATGCAATAAGGTAAAAAGCAACCCTTAGGGAATATGTCACTTTCCAAGCCTGTGATTGTACTGGATGTCCTCAGTTTGATTGCCGCCAACATTCATTTCACTTCCTCTGAGCCCCAGTCATCCTAGACTGGACAGTGAAAGGAGAAGCAGAATAGTGAAGAGCTATTTCTCTGTCACTCTGCTCTCTCCTTCTATTAGCATGTTACTTGTTAGCACATGAGCACTGCAGTACAGCTGATTGGCTCCTTGTGCTACTTTGGACTCTCCCAGTCATATCATTTTCTATCCTCCCAAAAAGCTTACAACCAAATGATCCTATCATAGGTGTTACATGTGTGTTTGCGTGTGTGTGTGTGTGTGTGAGGCCAGAAAAACAACATAAGGATTTTGGATTGTAGCAAGAAATTTAAACACTACTCATTGAAAAACCTTCTAAAACTGAACTCCAGTCTTCCCTTCAGTCTTGCACAGTTGTACAGGCTTCTCTTCTGTACTTATATAGCTTACTCTGATTTCAGCACACACTGATCTTCTCACAGAGTGCATTAGAAGCTGCAACAAGTCAGTGCCTGCCTCATTTCCTGGCTGGAGGATGCAGTAACAATGGAAAAGTTTTATTTAACCACTTGCCGACTGCCCGCCACAGTGTGACGGCGACAAAGTGGCTCGTTATCGCAAACCGCTGTCAGCTGTGTTCCGGGGGGGGCAAGGAGCGGGTAGGGCGGACTCGATCTCCGCCGGCTACCCGCGATGGCTCCCCCGTAGTGATAGAACGGAGATCCATGTATGTAAACACGGATCTTCGTTCTGACAGAGGGGGAAGGGCTGTGATCAAAGGCTTCTTGTATATGGAAGCCGTGATCACTCCCCCAGCCATTCCAGCCCCCATACAGTTAGAACACACTGAGGGAACACAGTTAACCCTTAGAGCACCCCCTCCAGGTTAACTCCTTCGCTGCCAATGGCATTTACACAGTAATCAGTGCATTTTTATAGCATTGATCACTGTATAAATGCCAATGGTCCCAAAACAGTGTCAAAATGGTCCGACATGTCCGCCGCAATATCACAGTATCGCCAAAAATCACAGATCGCCGCCATTACTAGTAAAAACAAATAAACCCCAGAAATGAATTCTCATCATTCGTAAACGCAGTAACTTTTACGCAAACCAATCAAATGCCGATTGCGATTTTTTTTTTTTACAAAAATATGAGGAAGAATTTAAATCGGCCAAAACTGATGAAAAAAATTTTTTTTATTTTATTTTTTTTTTTATTTGTATTTTAGCAAAAAGTAAGAACATTTTTTTTTATTTGCAAAATTGTCGTTCTTTTTTTGTTTATAGCGGCGATCAGAAATGACACAGAGGTGATCAAATACCACCAAAAGAAAGCGCTATTTGTGGGGAAAAAAGGACGCAAATTTTGTTTGGGTACAACGTCGCACGACCGCGCAATTGTCATTTAAAGCGACGCAGTGCCGAATCACAAAACGTGCTCTGGTTCTAAAGGGTGAAATCCTTCCGGGGCTGAAGTGGTTAAAGTGGCCCTAAAGCCTTAAGTTTTTTACTTACTGCATTTGATACATTAACCACTTCAGCCCCGGAAGGTTTACCCCCCTTCACGGCCAGACCATTTTTTATGATACAGCACTGCATTACTTTAACTGACAATTGCACAGTCATGCGACGCTGTAAACAAATAACATTGATGTTCTTTATTTCCACAAAAAATAGAGCTTTCTTGGTGGTATTTGATCACCTCTGCGGTTTTTATTTTTTATAAACAAAAAAAGACACGATTTTGGAAAAAAAACAATATTTTTTTTCTTTCTGCTCTAGAACACATCCAATTAAAAATGTATCAGCGACTTATAGTGGGACTGCGACAATGTGGCGGACAAGTCAGGCACTGTGACATTTTTGACACTTTTTTGGGGACCAGTGCCACTAATACAGTGATCAGTGCTAAAAAGGGTTAAATGTGTCCCTAGAGAGTGCTTTCTAACTGTGTGGGGGATGCTTTAACTGTGGGAAGACAGAGATCCACATTCCTGCTTAGCAGAAACACAAGATCTCTGTCTTCCCTTGTCACAGAACGGTGATCTGCCTTGTTTACATAGGCAGACCGCTCACTGTTCTGCCTTTCTCGGGAATGATCGGACCCGATGATTGGCTCCCGCGGTGTCCAATTACATGCAGGTATGTGATTTCACGAAGTAGAGCTGCCGCCCCACAGTACATATACATGGGGTGATTGACAAGTGGATAAAGTGATTGTAAACAATGCTAGAATCATTGCTCTCACTCTAACGATCACAGCAATACCTCACATGTGTGGTTTGAACACTGTTTACATTTGGAGTCGTGACTTAAGTATTGATTTGCTTCTGCGCACAAGCACGGAGAGATGGGGCGCTTTAACCACTTGCCGACGCCGATCGGCATCTGACGGCGACAAAGTGGCTCGTTCCCGCAAATCGCCGTCATACGACGGCGGCTGCGGGAACGTGAATAGTGAGCGCGCGCGCGCCGCCGGAGGCGCGCCCGCGCGCTCACTGTGTCCAGGGGGGGCCAGGGAGCGGGTGCGGCGGCTTCGATTGCCGCCGGCCACCCGCGATGGCCCCCCCGGAGCGAATGAGCGGAGGTCCGTGTATGTAAACACGGACCTCCGCTCTGTGTGAGGGGGAAGGGCTGTGATCACAGCCTTCCTTTACGTGAAGGCTGTGATCGCTTCCCTTCCCCAGATAGGCAGTCCCCTATACAGTTAGAACACGCCCAGGGAACATAGTTAACCCTTAGCGCGCCCCCTGCAGGTTAACCCCTTCACTGCCAATGGCATTTACACAGTAATCAGTGCATTTTTATAGCACTGATCGCTGTATAAATGCCAATGGTCCCAAAAAAGTGTCAAAACGTTCCGACATGTCCGCTAAAATATTGCAGTACCGCAAAAA
>BLSH010049313.1:2079112-2094979 GCA_018402905.1 Glandirana rugosa
CCCCCCCCCCCCCCCACGTTCCTCGGCAGGGACGGCCTTCTTGTGTCATTAACAACGATCGCCGATATCGATACCATTATTAACGTCATTTTTAGGTCGTACGAACAACATGGGTTCAACTAGTTTAACCCGTGTTAGTCGGACAGGTATCTACCAAACTTAGAGTCAGCCAGGGACGACTTGACCGACTCTAAGCGTTGTAGATACCGCTTGAATTGATATATACTTCAGTGTTTCACTCTCTGACGACGTCCCCCGAGTAGATCCAGTCAGGCTGATTGTGCCCAATTTGATCAACTTGGGTACAACAAGCATGCTGGATTTTTACTGCAATTATTACCATAGCTATAGCCGCTAGCAACAATTACTGTGTTCTTCCGGCAGGGACGGCTCCTTGCACCCCCCCCCCCCCCAGGAAAACATAATAATACTGAGGGAGGGGTTCCCCCATCGACATTCAGTGTTGATGGGGGAATCACGCAATTTTTTCCCTGCAACCCGCGGTTGCAGGAAAGAAAATCGTATTGTCTATATGGCCTGCCTTACAGTGTTGCAGACTGGTGAAATCATCTCTGCCAAGGAAAAGTCACTGAATTAGAGCTCATGAATGGCATTTTATTAATAAAAGGTAGCGCTTTTCTAAAAAAAAGATACTATTGCTGTATATTGTGAAATGCCAGAAATGTATTCAGGCAGACTTGTCAAGTTACTTACAGGTCCATTATAAGATGAATTTTTTAAATCCTTTTTTTAGTACCCTGTGTTGGAGCTCTCCTTCAGCGTTGCTTGTATATAAATATGAAGAACTGTGCTATTTGCATATTGTAATATTTGGTGTGAGCAATGAGAAGTATGCGAATTATATGGTTTATAAGCCTCTGCTTACAAAAAGCAATTAATCTCATCTGACATTGATTTTCTGCTGCTAAAAACAAATGGCTGGGACAATGACGTTGGGATGCAGACTTTGAACTTTGCTTTGCCATGCGGGGTGCTCACTCTTCCGCCTTCATAAAGAAATGTAATAATAGAGAGTAAATATAGACATGGAGCAACACATTGTGTGCTCTCCACTAAATATTGCTTCTTTCCTTGTGGCCAATCGTCAGCTCTCTGGGGCTCAAATCACCAACCAGTTCTACAACATCAATAGCCATGCAGCTGCTTTGTGTCCTACCTTGATCACCCTACCACAAACTAATATTTCAGTGTTTAGAAGATGATGAATGGTTTAATCCCCTGATAGTCTCTTACAGAGGCGGCTCTCTAATTAGGCAAATTAGGCGGTCGCCTAAGGCCTCACACTCACAGGGGCCTCGTAACCGCCTAATTTGACACTGACACCAGTACCGAGATAGAGGGTACTGACACCAGCACTTTAAAGCCCTTAATATATGCAATTTATAAAGTTACTTTTTTTATTGCTTGAATTATTTTTCCCATTATGGGCGTGAGTAGGGCCTCATGTCTAGGTTTTGCCTAAGGCCTCACAAAGCCTAGAGCCGCCTCTGGTCTCTTATCTCTTTGGGTAGAGGGGCGCCCACCATCCCAGTTCTGATTTCCTGGGTCTGCATACCGGCTGTGCACATTATGAAGGGTTCCTACAATCTCTGCTGGGTCTCAGGTCTGCACACTTGCAGTTCCCATTATGAGGGGTCTATATTTTCTCTCCACTGAGTTTCCAGGTCTGCATACCTGCTGTGCCCATTATGAGGGGTTACCACCATTCATGCGCCAAGCTGAGAACATTGCTTTAACCACTTCAGCCCCGGAAGGATTTCCCACTTTAGGACAAGAGCACTTTTTGCAATTCGGTACTGCGTCACTTTAACTGACAATTGCGCAGTCATGCGACGTTTTACCCAAACAAAATTTGCGTCCTTTTTTCCCCACAAATAGAGCTTTCTTTTGGTGGTATTTGATCACCTCTGCGTCATTTCTGATCGCCGCTATAAACAAAAGAAGAGCGACAATTTTGCAAAAAAAACCCCAAATTTCTTACTTTTTGCTAAAATACAAATCCAAAAAATAAATATAAAAAAAATTTTTTTCCATCGGTTTTGGCCGAATTATATTTTTCCTCATATTTTTGGTAAAAAAAATGGCAATTGATTTGTTTGCGCAAAAGTTGCCACGTTTACGGATAATGAGAATTCATTTCTGGGGTTTTATTTTTTTTTTTATTTTTTACTAGTAATGGCGGCAATCTGCGATTTTTAGAGGTACTGCGATATTGCAGCGGACATGTCGGACCATTTTGACACTTTTTTGGGACCATTGGCATTTATACAGCGATCAGTGCTATAAAAATGCACGGATTACTGTGTAAATGCCATTGGCAGTGAAGGGGTTAACCTGGAGGGGGCGCTCCAAGGGTTAACTGTGTTCCCTGGGCGTGTTCTAAGTGTGTGTGGGCTGGCCTGGCTGGGGGAAGGGAGTGATCACAGCTTCCATATACAGGAAGCCTGTGATCACAGCCCTTCCCCCTCTAACAGAATGGAGATCCGTGTTTACTTACACAGACCTCCGTTCTTTCACTGTGGGGGGGATTTTGCGGAAAACCGGTGGTGATCGAGTCCGCCGTACCCGCTTCCTGGCCCCGCCATAATATGACGAAGGTTTGCGATATCGAGCCACTCTGTCGCCGTCAGACTGCGGTCGGCAAGTGATTAAAATTCAGTTCAACTCACAAAAGTGACAAGGACACAGCATCCCTGGCAGGTTCAACGGGTATTTACAGTGCCTTGCGAAAGTATTCAGCCCCCTTTGAACTTTGCGACCTTTTGCCACATTTCAGGCTTCAAACATAAAGATATAAAACTGTAATTTTTTGTGAAGAATCAACAACAAGTGGGACACAATCATGAAGTGGAACGAAATTTATTGGATATTTCAAACTTTTTTAACAAACAAAAAACTGAAAAATTGGGCGTGCAAAATTATTCAGCCCCTTAAGTTAATACTTTGTAGCGCCACCTTTTGCTGCCATTACAGCTGTAAGTCGCTTGGGGAAGTCTCTATCAGTTTTGCACATCGAGAGACTGAAATTTTTGCCCATTCCTCCTTGCAAAACAGCTCAAGCTCAGTGAGGTTGGATGGAGAGCGTTTGTGAACAGCAGTTTTCAGTTCTTTCCACAGATTCTCGATTGGATTCAGGTCTGGACTTTGACTTGGCCATTCTAACACCTGGATATGTGTATTTGTGAACCATTCCATTGTAGATTTTGCTTTATGTTTTGGATCATTGTCTTGTTGGAAGACAAATCTCTGTCCCAGTCTCAGGTCTTTTGCAGACTCCATCAGGTTTCCTTCCAGAATGGTCCTGTATTTGGCTCCATCCATCTTCCCATCAATTTTAACCAACTTCCCTGTCCCTGCTGAAGAAAAGCAGGCCCAAACCATGAGGCTGCCACCCCCATGTTTGACAGTGGGGATGGTGTGTTCAGGGTGATGAGCTGTGTTGCTTTTACGCCAAACATAACGTTTTGCATTGTTGCCAAAAAGTTTGATTTTGGTTTCATCTGACCAGAGCACCTTCTTCCACATGTTTGGTGTCTCCCAGGTGGCTTGTGGCAAACTTTAAAGGACACTTTTTATGGATATCTTTAAGAAATGGCTTTCTTCTTGCCACTCTTCCATAAAGGCCAGATTTGTGCAGTATACGACTGATTGTTGTCCTATGGACAGAGTCTCCCACCTCAGCTGTAGATCTCTGCAGTTCATCCAGAGTGACCATGGCCTCTTGGCTGCATCTCTGATCAGTCTTCTCCTTGTATGAACTGAAAGTTTAGAGGGACGGCCAGGTCTTGGTAGATTTGCAGTGGTCTGATACTCCTTCCATTTCAATATTATCGCTTGCACAGTGCTCCTTGGGATGTTTAAAGCTTGGGAAATCTTTTTGTATCCAAATCCAGCTTTAAACTTCTCCACAACAGTATTTCGGACCTGCCTGCTGTGTTCCTTGTTCTTCATGATGCTCTCTGCGCTTTAAACGGACCTCTGAGACTATCACAGTGCAGGTGCATTTATACGGAGACTTGATTACACACAGGTGGATTCTATTTATCATCATTAGTCACTGAGGTCAACATTGGATCATTCAGAGATCCTCACTGAACTTCTGGAGAGAGTTTGCTGCACTGAAAGTAAAGGGGCTGAATAATTTTGCACGCCCAATTTTTCAGTTTTTTATTTGTTAAAAAAGTTTGACATATCCAATAAATTTCGTTCCACTTCATGATTGTGTCCCACTTGTTGTTGATTCTTCACAAAAAATGACAGCTTTATATCTTTATGTTTGAAGCCTGAAATGTGGCAAAAGGTCGCAAAGTTCAAAGGGGGCCGAATACTTTCGCAAGGCACTGTATGTACTTGCTAAAAATGTTCTTAGCCTGAAAAAAGAAATCTAATGCAGCCACCATATCTAAGGACTGATAAGCTGAAAATATATTACATTAAACACTGTAACTTTTTAGAAAGTTGCAATAACAAAAGATTAATAATGATAAAATACAAAAATAACCCAGTTTGGTAGTCAGTAGTTTTTTTTTTTCTGCATAGTGACAGCGCAAGGGATGGTAAACATATGTCAGGTATTTATTGCTGTCTGTGTGCCCACTGGGGAGATGCGCTCTTTTTATTTGTCCTGGTCGCCATTGATACTGGGAGAGAAAATGATGGCAAATCTAAAAGCTCTTATGTGTCACTAGCGCAAATAAGGGAAAATCCTCCTATTGGGACAACTGTTCCTGGTCACATCTAAAAAAATGGAAAGTTTCCTATTAATTACCATAATTTTCCTCTCCTGATAAACTCCATGACAGCATACGTTCAGGTAGCTCCGCCCCTCGCTCCTACCCCATAGGACCCCCCTTAAATTTTGAGGCCTAACTAGCCTATTCATGACACTGGGAGGGTACTTACAGTTGTGCTCATAAGTTTACACACCCTGGCAGAATTTAAGATTTCTTGGCCATTTTTCACAGAATATGAATGATAATACAAAAACTTTTCTATCACTCATGGTTAGTGTTTGGCTGAAGCCATTTATTATCAGTCAACTGTGTTTACTCTTATTAAATCATAATGACAACAGAAACTAACAAATGACCTTGATCAAAAGTTTACATACCCCAGTTCTTAATACCGTATATTGCCCCCTTTAACATCAATGACAGCTTGAAGTCTTTTGTGGTATCTGTGGATGAGGCTCTTTATCTTCTCAGATGGTAAAGCTGCCCATTCCTCTTGGCAAAAAAACCTCCAGTTCCTGGAAATTCTTGGGCTGTTTTGCATGAATTGCATGTTTGAGATCTCCACAGAGTGGGTCAATGATATTGAGGTCAGGAGACTGAGATGGCCACTCCAGAACCTTCACTTTATTCTGCTGTAGCCAATGACAGGTCGACTTGGCCTTGTGTTTTGGATCATCGTCATGTTGGAATGTCCAAGTACGTCCCATGCACAGCTTCCTGGCTAATGAATGCAAATGTTCCTCCAGTATTTTTTAATAACATACTGCATTCATCTTGCCATCAATTTTGACCAAATTTCCTGTGCTTTTATAGCTCGACCATCCCCAAAACATCAGCGATCCACCTCCGTGTTTCACAGGCCTTGTTGATTCCTCTGTAAATGAAGCGTATATGGTTGTGGCCAAAAAGCTCAATTTTGGTCTCATCACTCCAAATTACTTTGTGCCAGAAGGTTTGAGGCTTGTCTCTGTGCTGTTTGGTGTATTGTAAGTGGGATATTTTGTGGCATTTGCGTAGTAATGGCTTTCTTCTGGCGACTCGATCATGCAGCCCATCTTTCTTCAAGTGCCTCCTTATTATGCATCTTGAAACAACCACACCACATGTTTTCAGAGAGTCCTGTATTTCACCTTAAGTTATTTGCGGGTTTTTCTTTGCATCCCAAACTATTTTCCTGACAGTTGTGGCTGAAATTTTAGTTGGTCTACCTGACCGTGGTTTGGTTTCAACAGAAACCCTCATTTTCCACTTCTTGATTACAGTTTGAACACTGCTGATTGGCATTCTCAATTTCTTGGATATCTTTTGATATCCCTTTCCTGTTTTATACAGTTCAACTACCTTTTCCCGCAGATCTTTTGACAATTCTTTTGCTTTCCCCATGACTCAGAATCCAGAAACATCAGTGCAGCGCTGGATGAAAGATGCAAGGGTCTGTCAGGAGTCCAGAAACTCATTGACCTTTTATACACACACACACTAATTACAAGCAAAGACATCACAAGTGAGGATGGTTACCTTTTATAGCCATTCAAACCCCTTTGTGTTAACTGGTGTGCATGTTATCAGGCTAAAATCAACAGGGTATGTAAACTTTTGATCACGGTCATTTGGGTAGTTTATGTTGCAATTATACGAACGTGGTTGTTTGCTGGTACCTGTGGTGTCACCGTGGTGTTCAATAAAGCATCGTGAAGTATCCTGGATGTGCTGCCGTTTTCTTCCTTACACTATGTTGCAATTTGATTTAAAAAGAGTAAATACATTCGATTGATAATAAATGGCTTCAGCCAAACACTAACCATGAGTGAAAGAAATGTTTCTGTGTTATCATTCATATTCTCTGAAAAATGGCCAAGAAATCATAAATTCTGCCAGGGTATGTAAACTTATGAGCACAACTGTATGTTGCCAAGGAGTTCATCAAGAAAGGAAAATTATGGTAAGAATTTGATAGTGACCAAAACGAAAAATTTCTTATCAAACACTTACCGTAATTTTACTTTCCTAATGAACTCCATGGCAGCATGGGCAACCTCCTAGTGTCATGAGTAGGCTAGTTACTCCTCAAAATTTATGGGAGCGGGTCCTATGGGGTAGGAGTGAGGGCGGAGCTACCAGAACGTAGGAAATTTTGATATGAAATTTTCCGTTTTCCTAACTAACTCCATGGCAGTACACTGTACGATCAGGAACCAACTAGCAAGAAAAAACAAGGGTGGAATGCCAAAAAAGGTAAGGATTCAATCAAAGCACTTAACCCACAGAAACCTAAGGCTAAAAATTAACAGGATAAAGACGCTAGCTTCACAGCACAGTGAGCCAGAACAGCCTTAGTGGAGGACCATGTCATCATCCCACAACTATTCTTGGCGCCCTGTCCAAGGGAGCCTACAAAGTCTACACACTCCTGGTTGAGTGTGTTGTCGCTGCTTTCATAGGAACCAAGTCCTGTAAGCCAGTTGGCTAGCTGGCACAATCCATCCAGTGATAATTCTTTCCTTTGGTTATGCTAGAGAGAGTTTCAAATAGATTACCTAAATCTCTAAACAAAGCTGCAGCTTGTGAATAAGCTTGGAGTATCCCAATATCTAGGGCATGGAGTCAGTTATTTATAGTGGTCTTGCATGTGAAGAGAATAACACTTTTGTTCTCATAGGATTCATAGGCCACTTCAGATTGCATCCCAGTATAAGTATAAACACTACCTGGATTACGCAGAATGCCAAAAAAGGGTCTCTCATACCCTACAGCCCAGATCTTAGTAAACTGCCTGGCTGAGGAAAAAGTCCTTAGACAGACTGCCTTCATGACTAAACCTTTACTCAAAACTGGCTTGAAAGTGATCCCATCTGGAGTTACAGGCCACCAAAGGGTCCCTTGTAGCCTATGGCCCTGATCCTGGAAAACATCATGGCTGAGGATATAGCCCTTCATAGCTTAGTCCTTACTCCAACTGGACTGAAGGTGAACTCACCCGGAGCTGCAGGGTATCCAACTGATCCCTTGTAGCCTATGGCCCAGATCCTGGCAAACTTCCTGGCTAAGGAAAAAACTACCCTTAGAGAGGATACCTTCATAGAGTCAGCCTTTACTCAAAAGGCCCTGATTCTGGCAAACTTCCAGGCTGATGATATAGCCTTTAGAAAGACTATGTTCATGCCTCAGTCCTTACTCCAACTGAACTGAAGGTGATCCCACCTGAAGATGCAGGCCACCAAAGGATAACCTGTAGACTAAGGCCCTGATCATGGCAAACTTCCTGGTTGATGTGATAGCCCTTGGAGAGGCTGTCTTCATGGCTCAGTCTTTACTCAAGATTGAGTGACAAGAACTCTCATCAGGAGCTGGCAAGGAAGTTACAAGAAGTAAATACCATGTACAGAGTCCTGGCTCTCCCTTGAGTCTCACCCCATCAAGGTACTGGATGAGTAAGGGATACTTCACCATAAGACATTGGAAATGACAGAGAGTGAAGAGATCTGCCATCTAAGGAAGCCTGAGATCAATAGAAGTTCAGCATGTACTTGACCTGAGGACTGAAGCAAAGGAAAATAAAGCAGTCTGAATTAGACAAGCTTTATACAAATTGTGTTGTATGATTTATAGATATAAACTTATAGAAAAACAGGCTGATTAGTATTTTCCTTTCAGGAAGAAAAACTGGAAAAGAGACGAACAAGGGTGGAGTAATGCACCCTGTGAAAGAATGTCTCATCTGAGAGAAAGGACTGGGTTCCGAAAACTCAGCACCAAAAGCGGGAACCAAGGCCTGATTGGCCAATGGGGAATTATTGTGATGATTGCCATTGTTCTTAGCAATAGACCTAAAACACTGTATATGGATCAGACTGGAGGACAAGCATACGGCTTGTGAGACCTTTCCGAATTTGTCACAGCATCCACTCCCAAGGCTTGCTGGCCCAGACTCTTTGGGAAAAGAACTTCCAACTTGCAATAGTAAGGAGTTGCAAGCAGATCTAACTCTGGAACTTTGAAATCCACTTGAAGGAACCTGGATGTAGGAACCATTTGCCCAACTTGGCCAAAAAATATGGATTCCTTCCAGAAGTTCCGAAATGTTAGAGAGTTCCTCTCTAGACAGATCACAATCATCTCTAATTCTCTCAGTAGACTGACCCTGCAGGTTCTGACTTGCCCCTTGATGTAGCACACCAATACCATGTTTTTCAGCCTCATTGAGACTAAAGAGCCTAGGGCTGGCCAGAAGTCCAGAATGTTCAATACAAATTCCTTAATAGGGAAGTTCCACTGGCCATAGTTCTGCAGCACAGAATATTTACTACTGAGCCAGCACTCAAGACTTCCTCTGATTGTTTGTGAGATGTGAATAGCTTGGTGCATGTCCAATGTTGCAAAAAACCCTTCTGAACAGGGAGCCTCCTTCACTGAGCCAACTTTAGTATAGGGATGGGAGAGACCATGGTACAGATCATCATCAGGCATTGAGATGCTAACACGTGAAGAGAGAAAAGCCAGGATAACCCAGTGCCCTGCCACTGGTATGCTCCAGTGGCAAAAAAGAATGTATTTTGAACCTTGATGAATTGTGCCGTCAGATACACAAGGACTTGAATAGGGGTCAGATGACCTTTTTTTTTGAAACACTAGTGAGCCAATTTCCTGTAGGGTTCCAAGAATTCCCTCTGTGTTCTTGAAGAGGATCTCTGTCTTGAGAAGTAGTAGATACAGAATCCAACCAACAGATATGTAAACTGCATAATGTATCGACTCATGTAAAAACAGAGGTACAGTAGGTCAGAAAACTATAGGCATCACTGTTAGTGTTAGTTTTTGTCCTAAAAAACAATCTGCTGAGATTAGTATTGCCATCCGCTGAGGCGGTAAGATTTGACGTTGGTTAGCAAAACTTGTCTATTATTGCCAAAGCAAGTTGGTTTCCCATGGCACAATCAGAGGCTTGAAAGTGACTGATTGTCCAAACATGGCCTAAAGCTCTTGTCCTGAAGATCAAAGCATCCAAGACCCCTCCCGTCAGAAGAGGAGCAACCAAGTACCCATAAGATATGCATGGGCAGCGCAATTTGAAAAATGACCAAGAGGAATTCTGTCTTCCTGAAAGTGGAGCTCCTTGCTTACTTCCTGGATGAGGACTCTCTTTTTCCAATTGTTCCTGGACTCCAAACTGGGACTGCATTAGCAAACTTCTTCGGAATTAATTAGGCACTGACATGTGAATTGCAGTTTTCTTTCACTCGACAGACATCTAATCTACTCTGAGGCAGGAGGTCAGACTAAATGCAATCTCAGCTCTTTTCTATCAATTGAAGCTTGCCCCTGAAGTGGGCAGTTTCATCTCTTGCATTTGAAGAGAAGCATGAGTTAAGGCAGGCTCACAGACCTCTATTTCTAGGTGATATATCTTCTAAAGGTCAAGATCAACACATTAAGTTACCACCTGAGGACGCCGCACCCCCCAAGGACACACCTAATAACTATGATTGAGTATACCCCTGAAGGACACAGCATCCTCCAATGGCAACTTCATGCATATGGCTAATCTCATGAAGGCCACGTCAACCAAATAGGTGACTACTTATGCTGTAAACCGCTTTCCTCAAAAGTGCTGATCTGACATCCTGTGGAGCAGGTAGAAATGTCCTTGATGGGGTTTAACTGATGAATCCAGTGCTGCAAGGTAGAAGTACTGACCACAAAGCCACTCTGCTGCTTTGTCCTTCTTTTCAATTTGCACCACTCTTCTAGAATAAGCTTCTAGCTTAGATATCATAGGAAAAAACTGCAACACACCCTGCTGGAAGTGTTAAAAATACTTGCACTGCAGATACCTCTGCAGGATTTTCCATTTTAGGCATCCTCAGAAAAGGGAAATACAAAAAAAAAAACCTTCATATAGATCATTCTCATCTTCCTCTAAGGAATTGTTTGAAGAGGGTTAATTGATTTGAGAAGGATCTGAGACCAGTTGACTGGATCTGGAAGGAAAAAGCTGGACATTGCCAGAGCAGAGGACCCTTGCACAAGGAGAGTGGAAACAAACTTCTTTAGGCTTCATGTACACACAGAATAGACCAAGATCGTGATTTTACAGCATTTTGTGGCCATCGGTCAAAACGTTACTATACTGAACGTGATTCTTCTGCATTCAGGAGGGAGGTTGAAGCCTATTTGTACATGGACATACAATCTTTTATGGAGTTGAGTTTAGGAGCTTTGGCAAAAAAAACCCCCAAAAACTCCTAAACTCAAGTTTAGAAGCTGTGGTGAACATGAGCCCTTAGAGTGCCCTGGCTACTTGTGACAACCTGTTGGTCATTGTCATCTTCCTTCCTGGCTGTTTGAATAAAACCAGAATTTATACAGGGTTTTGCCTGCGTAGGCACAAGTAACATGTGCTCAGTTTAGGATGCGCATGATGCATGCAGATCTGGAGGGGCTTAAAGTAGTTGTCAACTCGTGACAACCACTTTAACCTACAGGTAAGCCTGTATTAAGGCTTACCTGTAGGTGCCCTACATATTTCCCAAACCTGCACGGTTCAGGAGATATGCAGTGTACTGCTGATGCCGACGTCATTTCAGCACATGCACAGTGAAGAAACGGCCTCCGCGCCCTTTCTTCACTGTGATCGTGCCGTGACTGGCGGCAGGGCTGGTTCACACCACAAGGAGGGCTGGTTCACACCACAAAAACGCACTCCAGATCCGTTCCGGATGTGTTTTTGCAAGCACGTTTTTACCGCATTTTTGATTTGTTTCCGAGTGCATTCCAGATGCTTTTTCTCTTTCTTCCAGTGGTTTTTTTTCACTGTACAGGGGTCAGTGAATTTTTTATGCATTTTTGATGTGTTCTAGTGCATTCTGGTGCATTTTTGATTGGGTGTTTTACTGCGTTCCAGTACAGTCCAGTGCAGGAAAAATGCAGCTGGAACTGGAAAGACCTGGAACTGACTGTGCCGGTGTGAACTTAACCACTGAAAACCATATAATCTACTTTTATGCGTTTTTGATGCAGAAAAAAAACTCACTGCATGTGGTGTGAACAGGCCCTAAAAAAAAAAATCCCTGTCAAAAATGCATACTGTGTGAGTCTCCACACAGACATTAAGATGAAAACCTGCCTTTACAACCACTTTAATGGCCCTTTGATCTGTTTTTCATTACATGTTTCTTACTGTGTATTTCTCCCTCCTTGTAATGTCCTCTGTGAGCTCCCAAACCTCTGCTTTTCCCCCTCTCTTCCGTATGCTGATCTCACGTAGTATGTCTGGAAGTAAATGATATGCACAACCATTTGGTGTGTCAGGGGCTGCAGTTGGGGCCCTGAAAACCTCATCGGTTCGCCATCACTGGGATGCAATCTCAAACCAAGCTATACATCCACACAATAAATGGAGTGTATGAGAGTCGGGACAAGCCGTTCTGGTTTAAAGTAGACCTTTCACCATGAAGGCCTCTTTCACTCACACTGCAGTCCCTACTTTCATAGCTGTGTGTGCTCTGCTCATTGCTAATAGGTTCTAGGAGTTTTCTGTCTATTGGTGAGTCCCTCACCTCCCCAGTCCATGGTGTGCAGACAGTGAGATGATGTGCTGTAACCTCCAGCAACCAATCAGTGAGCAGTCATGATGTGAATGGGGGGGGTGCGAAGAAAATTTTGCCCAGGGTCCAATCAATATTAAAGGTGGCCCTGGTCCCGCACCACAATCAAATTGCACTGCCCTTGCAATCTACAGCGGGTGTCAATGAATGAAATCTTAACGACAACCCAAATGCTCTGTGCAATGGTTTTGCACAGAGTGACCATGATCCTCCTCTTTTCTATGTGCCACAATAGAAACCTGCTTGCTATGGGGCACACAGTGCATGCTCGCTCCTGTGCTGTGTGGGTCTAAGGGGCCATGCTAAATAGACTCACACAGCGCTGCTTGGTTTCTCCCCCCCCCCCCTGCTTCGCCACTTGGTACCTGCTACTGAACCCTCCCCAGGACAAAAAATTATCTACGGCCCTGGCTTAGAACAACCAGTGTACATTAGTTGTGGTCAGGTGTACTGCTCTATGCAAACTACAAATCCCATAGTCTATAATCCATAGTCCATTGTGGGAGTGAGCAAGAGAGGATGGCTACATTCCTACAAACAGAGGGACCATTAGGAGCATTTGGCGTTTTTTATGCGTGATTCTTCTGCGTTCAGGAGAGGCGCTTTGACTGCCTCTAAACTCTGCTGCTCCTAAACTCTGGTAAAAGCCTATGTGTGCATGGACACATAGGCTTTTATTGAGTTGAGTTCAGGGGCTTTGGCAAAAAACCGCCAAAAGCTGCTAAACGTGAGTTTAGGAGCAGCAGTGTACATGAGGCCTTAATGCAGTCAGCTGAGTTACAAAGGCCAATCATTTAAAAATATAGGTAACCCCACCCCTATATATAAAAGGGTGGGCTTACAGGAGTCATTTTGTCAATGTGTATTGGAGCTCTAGGGAGAACTGACAATTCTGTTTCAGCATTGGGAAAGGGATGAGGGGATTCTGAAAGCCCCATTTATAGTAAGAGGGTACCTTGTCATCTGCCCCTCCTGGAGGAATGAGCACAGGGTACATTAGTACTCCCACCTCCTTTTTAGAGAACAGTGAGGTTGGAAAGACACCTCTGTCCCTCAACATAGGGACAAAGTTATCGGGATGCTTTTCGGCCCGCTTCCAAAGTACCCCACCCCCAATGCTGAAAGGCATGTGACCTGGTCTGGTACAGGAAGGGGGAAAGGGGCGCATGCTCTTTCCCCTCCATTTCCTGGCCACTTGGGCTGCATACCTGGATAAGTGTGGATAGGATGTCCACAAAGGACTAAAGGCCCGTACACACGATGCAAATTTCGGACGGGAATTTTTGTTTGACGGCCTGTCGTCTGAAATTCTTACCATTAGTATGCTCCTTTCAACAGCAGCTTTTGATTTTTCATCAGACAAAAGATGGATGTGCAGACTAGAAATTTTTTGTCGTACGTCAACGCAACATCCGATTTTCGTTCCATTAGTACGGTTTTCGTGCGAAAAAAATTGTACGACTGAGACTATGCATGCTCAGAAACGAAAAAAAAGATGCAATAATATTCAAAACATTACGTCACTTCTGACGTTGAGTTCAGTCATACGAAAATGTTCGTATTGTTAGTACGTTCTTCACTTTCGACATGAGACAAGCATCCAACAAAAAAACGGACGTTCTGTCGTCCGAATATCGGATCGTGTGTACTAGGCTTAAGCTGAAAAAAAATTAGATCAGCACATCAGAAAGTCCCAGTTTGCATTGGGCTCAAGTGGCGGAGAAAGAGCAGAGACCTCAAGACATTAAGTAGGAGACATGAGATTGAAGTGACAGGCACAAGCTGTTAGCTCCCCCACCCCGCCGCCAATGCAGCCGACATGAATATTGCTCAGAGTCGATTGAATCTTGCCTGTCTGAAAGCCCACACAATCTGTAAGAATGACAAGGAAGAAAGCAGAGATCCGTCTTAATGTCGATAGAACAAAAAAAAATTATATCGCTTATGATTACAAATTCACGACGCATGGTAGATGAAACATGAAAAAGCTCCACCCATGTCACAATAACCCTTTTGCTGCAGGCAAGAATTGTAGGTGCAAGTGCATAGAGATGGACACAGACTGTGACACAAGATTTTCAGAGTTGATCCTAGTTATTTTATTTAATCTGTTATAGACCAATATTCAAAAACAATGCCTACAGATCATCTTCTAATTAGTCTTTTTATCAAAAGTTAACAATTATATTTGGTTATTATTTGATGTATTTTAGCCAATAGATATAAACCACTTTTGCAAGATTGGTGAGTGGAATGAAAGTTAGCCGCACATTCATCAGTAATACATAGGAGGGCAGAGGCAATCACAGACAGCTGCGAGTTTGCCGCCATTAGATTATACTAGCACTGCCAATAAAACTTTTCCAGTTTAATTTAGGGCACATGATTCTAGGTGAAGAGAGTAATGCCTGGTGCACACGATGAGATTATCAGATGAAGGATCATTAGTTTATTTTGCATGCTAGCCTCATATCAAAAGAGGTTACTAAAGTTACCAAAATTCTCATACGACAGACTACAAATTCAGGAGTGATGTCATGTATTGTATTATATTTTCGGACAATTGTACTAATTAAACGAAAATCGTACAATAGTGCTTGTCCCATTGGATAATTTTGCATGTACTATAGTGATCAGCTTTTGAAAGCTGTGTACTAACAATCAGATTAGCGTACGATCGCTTCGAAAGCGGTGTTTTTCATACAATTTTCTTTTTCAATACTTTTTATTGAAAGTTTTTTCACATTAAATTCTAAAACTTGTTCACGATGAAAAAGTATATCAGTATTCTGTAAACATACATCAAGGTGCAATGGGTATTGTGGGATAAACATATAGATATATTGCAGAAAGCAAACCTTGTACATTATTTCACTCAAAAAGCTACATCATAATAAGCAATGAAAGAAATAACAGGAGAATAGGTATCTTCTGGTTTCCCTGTCGCTCTTTTGGAGTCAATATGAAGAGAGAGGGGGGAACCATGCCCAGCATGGCCATGTGACCAGCATTTATCTAGCCATATATTTGAAATTAGTGGAGGTGAGAGATCTAAGCAAGAAGCTAGAGCAGCAATCGGGGTGCTGTTTCATCCCCTTCCACACCTTATTTGCAACAAAACATCTCATGTATAACTCCCTGGTAGATCAGGGGAGCAAAAAGACAAGGAGAGGAGAAAAAAAAAAAAAAAAAAAAAAGAGAGGGAAAGGAAAAGTAAGGTGAAGAGAGAAGTGCACTCCATATAATCTGAGCATGTCTGGTTAGTAGCACTTCATAAAGCATTCAACAGGTATTTGATTCAAGGCTCCCCAACTTTATCAAAGATGGCACGCTTATCAAGTAATATTGCCGAAAGGCGTTAATTAACCATGATCCAAGAAAGAGGAATATACTGTTATAGAGTCTGGTGTTTGCCTGCCAACATCCCTGTTTGATAGCAAAAAAAAAAAAAGGCTGAACCCCCATGTACAGTGGGATTTTAATGGCAAGCAATACACCAAAAAGAGTAA
>BLSH010049313.1:2108897-2125316 GCA_018402905.1 Glandirana rugosa
AGAGATGCTGTTACACTCCCTTTCACATTGCCCAAAGCCAGCACTAACAACCCCCCCCCCCCCCAAATACGCACATATACGGGAGAGGGCTTGATCTGCACCTCTTCCTC
Organism: Glandirana rugosa; assembly: GCA_018402905.1. Lineage (NCBI taxonomy): Eukaryota > Metazoa > Chordata > Amphibia > Anura > Ranidae > Glandirana > Glandirana rugosa. The sequence goes on from BLSH010049313.1 coordinate 2,109,008, forward strand.
CAGCCACTACCCCTCTGTGTCTGCCCACACTCCTACTGTGCCTCAGAAAAGGAAAGTGGGGGACAGAAATTTGTGCAGCAGCTTCAGATACATCTGGATTGTGTGTACGCTTAGATAAATCAGGGATCCCAGAGCACCTCTTACATCAGAGTTCCCCTTTATACCAGAGGCCACATTGTTCCCCCTTACATCAGAGTCCTCTCCGTACATCAGAGTTCTCAGTGTTCCCCCTAAAATCATGGTTCCCAGAGCATCCCTTATGTCAGAGTCCCCAGAGTTCTCCCTTACATCACAGTCTGCAGAGTCCCCCCTTACAATGAGAGGGAACTCTGTGAATTCAGATGTAAAAAGGGAACTCTGATGTAAAGGGGGGGGGGGCTGTTGTTATTAACTTCATATGATTAGAAATGTTATTTAATAGCAAAATATACAGTATGTATAGTTTATATTATAAAAACAAATTGCTATGCGCTGCTAAAGTGTTCGGGTTTGAAGAACTTGAAGAAAAGTGGCAACCCTAGCCAGGGGGCTGATTAAAAAAAAAAACAACTGATTCCCCCATCCACACAAGTGAGGTGGATGGCAGAATCCTCCCCGTTGTGCAACTTTATTCTCACAGCAGGGACTCCTCAACTGTTAGAAAACTCAGGTCAGTGCTGCAGCCGTTTGGCTGTAGGCGCTGATCGAATGAAAACATTCAAACATTCACATTCAAGAGAAGCCAATCATTACAGCCCTGCTGAACTGGTTGATGGATCCATCAGTGACAAGCTTAACTCAGTATGTAGTAAGGACAGGGATCAGATGACAGCTGTGGCGCCTAAAGGCGCGTACACACAGTACAATGTTTGTACAACAACAGTCTCACAACAGCTTGTTGTACGATCATCCGACCGTTAGTACGCATGATTACAACAGCTGAGGTGCGACGGTTGTACAACAGGAGTTGGATGAGCAGACTAGAAAGCTTGTACAACTGTTGTACCATGTGTACAGAGAAGTTGGGCCAACAAAGCTGTACGTACAAAACACGCATGCTCAGAAGTCAGGAACATCTGGAAGTGTCCATTCATGTTCCTAATTCACAAATCACATTCACCTGAACGTCCGTCCTCTTTATACGCTCGTTGCATGTCACCACGTTAGGCTTGATCGTACGATCGCTTAGTGCACGTCACTACGCGAGACACAACAGCCAACATACGATTTTGGACGTCCGGTCGTACAACTGTCGCACTGTGTGTATGAGGCTTAATACTTCAAGAGCTGGTTTAAATCTTTGCATTGCGTGAATGCAAGCGTTAACATGCAGACCAATGCAAAATCCAGTAACACACGTTAGATGTGTTGAAATGGTGGGGTACCGTTATTTTGAATAATGCACATGCATTGCAATGTGCTGCACTACACCATAGTGCAATGCACAAAAATTCTGTGACATGTGGATGTTTGGTGCGCCATGAAAACCTGTGTTTTTCAATGGGCTGCCTTAAAGCAACATGCGTATGTGATGTGCATTAAAGTGGTTGTCAATCATGACAACCACTTTAAACTACAGGTAAGATTATATTCAGGCTTACCTGAAGGTCCCGGGAATATCTCCTAAACTTGCACCGTTTAGGAGATATTCCCTGTATTTGCATGTGCCGACGTCATCGGCCAATCACAGCGCTGGAGTCCACGCTGTGATTGGTCGGCGCCCGGGATCCCAGAAGAAGATGGACTCAGCAGGTCACAGCGGTGCTCGGGAACCGCTGCTACAGTGTCATTCTAAGGTAAGCATTTCATAATGAGCTAGTATGCGATATATATACAATGAGCTATACTAGCTCATTATGCCTTTCTCTTGCAGGTGTTTTTTGTTTTTTTATAACTTGACAACCACTTTAACGCACTGCACAAATGTAAATGGGCCATAAAAAAACAAAATGTGGAAGCTCCCATATTGTATCATCACAGGTTCTTCTTAACAATAATTACTCATAAAGCAGTACCACAGGTACTTATAAAGAAAAAGATTTATTTTTGTTAATCATTTTTCAAAGGTTATGAGTGCCTAGGTAGTAAATCAAAAAAAGGTAGAGGGGTGCCCTTGAGACATGTTAGATCCCTTAGATCAGCCTTTCTCAACCTTTTCAACACAGAGGAACCCTTGAAATAATTCTCTGGTCTCAGGGAACCCCTGCTAAAAATCTACAAGTCATGATACATTAGTGTGATGTTCAATTGGAAGAATGCTCCTTACAATTGTGGTCATTGGGAAGCATTACAAGCTAAAAAGATCGTTGATGTCAGCGGGAATATATCTGAGAAGTAGAAATTTACCATTGCTCAAGAAACCCCTAGCAAACTCTGGAGGAACCACGGAACCCTGGTTAAGAAACCCTGCCTTAGACCATCATTGGTATGGACAGGGAAGACCCCCTTCCCTCAACAGAAACTTTTCTCTTCTCTGACCTTTGGCTAAATGCCCCAGGAAACGATGGAGAGACTTCGGACCGTGCTCACTGTGTATCTCTCACTTTTCAAGTCTGCATGCATACATTCCTGAAATGTCACACTATACAACAGTCTACAACATATTTTTCAGGAAAGATCCAGCTTACAATTAAAAAGCCAAACAAGGTTCCAGTTCAGTGATTCTGCCTCAGCTGAGGTGATGTCATCAGCCTGCTGCAGGTAGAAGATAGCACTTTCTTAGTCCCCTCTTACCCAATAATCAGACTGTATCATTGTAACTTTGTAGCAAGTCACAAGGTGGGAGGCTAAAGCAGAGGCTAAGTTTTGTCAGACATTTCTGAACACATCCAAGCAACTGCAGAGACACCAGAATCATGTACAGTAAATAATAAACTCTGACCCAGAATTTTAATCCAGGAAGTAGCGACCCTGGATGATGCCTGAACAAATATGGTGCCTTCCTTACTGGAAAGAAAAGCAGACAAAGGCATTGTCAGGTGAGTACTGTAATCTCTGTGAGAGGTAACAGACACATAACTGCGCACGGTGCGTTTAACATAAAACAATAAATCTGATGACAGGTCCACTTTAACGATTTCAAGAACTCCTCACTCTAAAAGAGTCTTCTATTTTTCCACATTGTATCAGTCTTTCCATTCAGAAAGAATCTTCTGTTAATATCTTCATTCCTTTACCAAGAATGTTTGGGTTGCAGAAGACTTGTGATTGTATAAACTGACATCCCCCAGTCCGCAGGGCTGTTTACCGTGAGCTACTTTGTAACTGGCACTCAATCCTCGCCACGGGACAGAAAGCTTGTGCATTTGTGCAAGGAACACGAATATTTGTTTACATGAAGGGAGTCTGGGAACAATTACTGAAATCTGACTCATTTTCAGGGAAGGAGCCGAACAACAGCGAGAGTAAACCACGCACTGACGTCTGCCTGCGAAAAAGGTGCCCATCTGGAGAAGAGCTATGCTCATGATATAAATCAGGATGTATAGCTGGAAGAAAAAGTCAGTGAACCCTGAGGAATTTTGCAGAATTTCTGCAGGAGTGGCTCTTCAGTTATGATCTGATTTCATCTAATATAATAATAATACGTAGGGATACCAGACCAAGCTGTTCAGCATAACACCTCCTTTACATGGGCAGCAAAGGGGAGGTAAAAACAGGTGGTTGATCTGAGTCTTTATCACCCCTGGACAGCCCACCTAAATTCTAACATGGCAGCCAGATGGGTTAGTACACGGGCCACAGTAAATTTAACTTGGCGTGCTGATTAGCCCATTGATGTCAATGGGAAACACCTGGCTCGTGGTTGCACTGCGGTATTTCATTGCAAAATCCCCCCTTCGGCCAAAAGCCAAAAAAAGGCTCTGGAAGCAACTGTCATACGTCCTGTGAAAAGTGATCCATCGGCGATCCCTTTTCAGTGCCTACTAACTGCCACAAGTGTAAACTAGACCTTACAGGGATCACGCTAGGAGAATGATGGTTTTGATGGTCTTGAGTCCCTGAAGTGCCAGGAGATGAGAAACTCCCACAAAATGTAAAGCAAACACTCCAAGGTATTTTCTGAAATGCATAGTGAGTCTTTTGAAAATGTAATTTTTTGCCTTAAAGTGGAGTTCCGTCCAAAAGTGGAAGTTCCGCTTTAAGGATTCCTCACCCCCTTACATGCCACATTTGGCATGTAATTTACTTTTGGTTAGGTGGGGGGGTATCTAGTTTTGACAGGTACCCAGCTCCCACTTCCGCTTGGGATGCCTAGGAAACTTGAGCGGAAGTTCTCCTCTCCCCCTCCCTCCCTGCAATCTTCTGGGACATGTCACTTTTTGTAGCTGTTGACTTTTAATAAACTTAAGGCCTCATGCACACAGGACTTTTTACAGCTGCTGTTAGGGGCTTTTGACTTTTTTTTAACTGCCTCTAAAAGCCCCTCTATGTTAGCCTATGTGTCCATGCACACATAAACCGTCAGAGGCGTTCTGAGGCATAAGCATTTTGGGGCAGTAGAAAAAAACGACAGCCTGTGCTTCCAGGAGCAGTACATACAAAAAATGTCAACGGCTAAACCGTGGCTAAACGCGTCAGCCGCGTTTAGATGCGTTGGATGTTTTTAGGTGTTTTTACATTATAGATAGTGTTTTTAGTGGATAAACGTCAAACAAGGCAAATGCGGGAAAGCAGACAAAAACCCGGCAAAACGTTAATGGCAAGACGCGTGTGTTTAGCGCTGCTGTAGCGCTGACGTTAAAATGTCCTGTGTGCGTGAGGCCTTAAAATTACTGGAACTCTGCTTTAAGTTTTCAGAAAGTGTAGGAAAGAAAATGAATATGTATTTTTTTTTACATAAAGTAAAGAATTAATAAGATATTTCCAACACACATCATAGACATACATAGAATTACACACCAAAACGCATTCTGCTACTCCTTCCGAGTGTGGTGATACCACATGTGTGAGACTTTTTCACAGCCTAACTACATAAAAGGGCCCAAAATCAAGGAGCACCTTCAGGTTTTCTAGGGGCATAAATTACGCATCTTATTTCCTGACTACCTAACACATTTTTTGAGGACATGAAGCACCATGACAATGAAAACACCCACAAAATTACCACATTTTTTAAAGTAAACACCCCAAGGTATTTATAACAGGTATGGTGAGAATTATTTTTTTGTCCCAAGTTCTTGGAAAATGCAGAGAAAAAAATGTAAATTAATTTTTTAACACAAAGTTGCCAATTTAATAAGATATTGTATCTTGTGTATCACACAAATCATCCAATTGTGTCAAAACCAATGTACTGTAAGGGTTGCCTCTGTACGAGTTGTCAGGGAATATAGTTTGGTGTAGCGTCACCTATAGTAGTCCAGGTTCCTATATGCCAAGCAAGCTTAGCCTACTTCACTTGCCATTGAGGCTATTGATGGGAGACCTCTACAGCCTGCCCAGGTGACTCATGAGACTGCTCCGTTGACCATGGCTGTAGGGGCTCTTCACCATGAGATAATCCAATTTCAAGTCATTTCCTCTCCTCATTTTCTGGTGGATATTGGTTATCCTTGGTTACAGAGGCACAACCCCTCTTTTGATTGGCTTCCTGCTGAGGTTCTTTCCTGGTCGCCACAATGTTTTCAGGAAAAAAAAAGGAATAAGGGTGCCAGGTCAGTGAAAGATTAAAACACCACAATGTTTATTAGTAGTAACTTACATAACAACTTCTTGTCAGCAGCATGTCAGGACCAGCGTGAATCCACCAGGGCTGAGCAGGCATGGAGGACCCCACGGGGTTGGCAGATGGTAAGAGACCCAGAAGCTGTATGTAACAGTCCCGCAGGGTGACACGGCCAGCTGATGGGAAAATCCTGGGGGTAGGAGGAACGGTACTGGGATGTCCCACGGCAGTGTGCTGACCAGCCGCGACTTCCGGGTAACCAGTCGTCACTAGAGCGAAGTCATATGATCAGCTACGGTGGGAGAGAGGACAAACCAACTATCTGGAGGAGGTCTGTGAGAAGCTAGACTGGTCTCAATGACGTTTCAGGGGCTCCGCCCCCTTCTTCAGGCCGACCACTGTTTTCAGACGTTTTCAGAAAGTGGCTAAGGTCTTGCGTACCTCTTCATTCTCCTTCTTGCCGGAGGAATACCGCAAATTTAGCGATGTCTTTGATAACGGTCAAGCCGGTAGTGTGCCTCCATACCAGTCGTATGATTGTGCAATTGACTTTCAACCTGGTGCCATACCCCCTCTTGGCCGAGTTTACCCTTTGTCTGTCTCGAAAGATAAAGCCATGGAGGAGTATGTCACAGATGCACTTTCTAGAGGGTTCATCCGCAAATCCTCGTCTCCTGCTAGTGGTGGCTTCTTTTTTGTGAAAAAGAACAGTGGCGAACTGAGACCTTGTATCGATTATACGGGTCTCAATCACTTCACGATTAAGAATGCTTATTCAATTCCATTGATTATGGAGTTATTTGACCGCCTCAAGTGAGCAATGGTTTTCACGAAGCTTGATCTGAGAGGGGCATACAATCTTGTGAGGATCAAGGAGTGAGTGGAAAACTGCGTTTTAATACCAGGACAGGTCATTATGAATATTTTGTAATGCCGTTGCAACGGTCTTTGCAATGCTCTGGCAGTTTTTCAGGAATTCATCAATGATGTTCTTCGACATTTGTTGCAGCAATGTGTAGTGGTTTATCTCGATGGTATCCTCATATATTCCAAGTCTCTAGAGAGGCACCACACAGATGTCTGCTGTGTGCTTCAGAGGCTGAGGGATAATAACCTGTATTGTAAATCGGAGAGGTGCGAGTTCCATCGTGAACAGGTGAAATTACTGGGTTATGTAATTTTCCCTGCTGGTTTTTCAATGGACCCAGAGAAGCTATCGGCAGTTCTACAGTGGCCCCAACCCGTGGGTTTACATCCACTACAACATTTTCTTGGCTTTGCCATTTATTATCGAAAGTTTATTTGTAACTTCTCGTCTTTGGTCAAGCCCCTGACTGATATGACCAGAAAGAACGGTAGCCCACAGAATTGGTCTCCAGAGTCCATTAAGACCTTTGAAAGTCTCAAGGCTGCCTTTGTTTTTGCTCCTGTGTTGGCACATCCGGATCCTACGTTACCCTTCATCCTTGAGCTTGATGCATCCGAGACTGGAGTTGGTACCCTTCTGTCCCAACGTCCCACCTCCAAGAGCACAGTGCATCCTTGTGGCTATTTTTCCAAGAAGTTGTCTCCTGTGGAATGCAATTACGAGATTCGGGACAGAGAGTTGTTAGCGATCATTTTAGCCCTTAAAGAATGGAGGCATCTCCACGAGCAGTGGCGGCTAGTGAAATTTAAGGATGGGGGCGCCAGACACCGCCCTTCCTTTTTTACCTCTCCCACTTCTCATAAGCCCCACCCCTTATAGTTTCCACCCCTTGTGTCAGGAGTATACAGCACAGCAGGGTATACAGCATCACCAGATAGTGGTATACAGCATCACCAGATAGGGGTATAAAGAGTCACCTGATAGCGGTATACACTCATAGAGTCACCATATAGCAGTATACAGAGTCATCATATAGCAGTATACAGATTTATCATATAGCAGTATACAGAGTCACCAGATAGGGGTATACAGGATCACCATATAGCAGTATACAGAGCCCCAGATAGCGGTATACAGAGTCCCAGATAGCTGTATACAGTCACCAGATAGGGTATACAGAGCCCCAGATAGGGGTACACAGAGTCCCAGATAGGGTATACAGGGTCCCAGATATGGTATACAGGGTCCCAGATAGGGTATACAGGGTCACAGAAAGGGGTATACAGGGTTCCAGATAGGGATATACAGGGTCCCAGATAGGATATACAGGGTCCCAGATAGGGTATACAGTCACCAGATAGGGTATACAGGGTCCCAGATAGGGGATACAGGGGCCCAGATAGGGGTATACAGGTTCCCAGATAGGGGTATACAGGGTCCCAGATAGGGTATACAGTCACCAGATAGAGTATACAGGGTCCCAGATAGGGGCTCGCGGCGCCCACCCCCGAAGTTGGGACAAGTCCCGCACTTACCCCATCTAATAGGCTGGCAATGTGCAGAGATCGGCTAGCGGAGAGCGGGCTGATAGTGTGCAGAGGCAGCGCTTGCGGAGAGCATGCTGACAGTGTGCAGAGGAGGCAGCGCTTGCGGACAGCATGCTGGAGCCTGGCTTGCACTGGAGTGGCAGAGGACTGTCCTCCTCTCCTTGTGGACAGTCTGCTGAAGTCCCGGCAGAGTGCTGCGCCTGCGTGAGTAATTACACAGCCAGCACGTCCGCCATAGTCCCGCCCCCGCCCACAGCATCCAATGACAATGAGTCATTGGCTCTGATGGCTCAGGGGGCAGCCAATCAGACTATGTGTGTGCGCACACACATAGTCTTTTATGACTGACCAATCGGCTCAATACTTGCTGTCAGCAAGGAGCCAAGGAAAAAAAAAAAAAGTCAATATACCGGAGCCTCCTGCAGGGGGGGCCAGGCTGGCTTTTTTTTCCCCTTCATGTCAGTGAAGGGGAGGTGGCACCCAAGCGCCCCTTATACACCAGCCGCCGCTGTCCTCGAGGGTACCGCTGTTCCAGTTCTCATTTTGACTGACCAGAAGAATCTCACATTCTTGTCCGAGGCTAAACTCCTCACCCCCAGGAGGGCGCGATGGGCTCTGTTCTTGTCAAGCTTCAATTACATAGTCTCATTCTTACCCGGTACTAAGAATGCATTGTAGCGCAGTTTTCCTCCGCTTCCAAGATGGAGTTGGTTCCTGTTCCTGTGATACCTCCTGATCGTATTCCGGCTACGATTCGTACCAGTCTCACTTCACCTTTGGGTGACAAGATCCTTGCTGCTCAGATCCATGCTCCTCCTGAGAAACCTTGTGACCGCTGCTTTGTCCCGGAGAGTCTCCATACTGCTGTGCTTCAGACTTACCATTCTCCCAAGGCTGCTGGTCACCCAGGAAAGAATCAACTAATTTGGGCTATTTCCCAACAGTTTTGGTGGCCTAGTCATCCGCGCTGATGTAGTCGCCTTTGTAGCAGCCTGTTCTGTGTGTGCTCAGAACAAAATACCACATCTTCCAGTGGGTCTTCTACAACCCATACCCAATGGAGAGCGGCCTTGGACCCACCTGTCTATGGATTTTATTGTAGAGTTGCCTAACTCTCAGGGTAACACAGTTATCCTTATGTTGGTTGACCGATTCTCAAAGATGTCACATTGTATTCCACTTAAGAAGTTGCCCACGTCCAAGGAACTGGCATCCATTTTTGCTTGGGAGATCTTTTGCTTCCATGGGCTTACCAAGGTGATCATCTCAGAATGGGGTAGCCAGTTTGTGTCCAGGTTTTGGCGAACCTTTTGTGCACAGTTAGGAATTCAGCTTTCCTTCTCTTCTGCGTATCACCCTCAGCCCAATGGGGCCGCAGAACGAGCCAACCAGTCCTTGGAACAGTTTTTACGTTTCTATATTTCTTACCACCATAACAACTGGTCTGACCTGTTACCTTGGGCAGAGTTTGCTCACAATAGTGTCGTCAGTACCACTTCCTGATTGTCTCTGTTTATGGCAAATTATGGTTTCCAACCAGCCATGTTGCCTGGTTCATTTGTTCTTTAGAGAATTCCTGCGTTGGAGGAGCATCTCTGTGGTCTTCATTCCACTTGGGTACAGGTCGAGGAGTCTTTGCGATGTACCAATGATAGGTAAAGACGCCATGCTGACCACAGATGCATACCTGCGCCTTCTTACCAAGTTGGGGACAGGGTCTGGCTGTCTTCTCGCAACCTTCGACTCCGTGTTCCCTCACTGAAGCTGGCACCACGCTTTAGACCTGCCTTCTAATATGCAAATTTCTAATGTATTCCATGTCTCCTTGTTAAAACCTTTGGTATGCAACCGCTTCACCACCTCAGTACCACGTTCTCATCCTGTTCAGGTTGGTACAATCTATCGTTGACTCCCGTAGGTTCTGTGGGTCCATACCATACCCGGTTCATTGGAAAGTGTACGGTCCTGAGGAGCAATCTTTGTTCTCATCCTCAGACGTACATGCTCCTGTCCTCCTCTGTGCTTTCCATAGATGTTTTCCCCTCAAACCTGGTGGCCCCCCGAGGGGGGATGGTTGTTGAGGAGGGGGTACTGTCAGGGTCAGGGCTGGGCTCAGTTCTCCCTGCTCAGAGCATGCTGCTCAGCTGAGGGTTAATTGCCAGTCTCAGCTTCCACCCTGTCTCACCTGATGATCATATCCTGGCTCGTTAAGCCAGCTCTGCTGCTATATAAACTGCCTGGATCAGATCGCAGATGCCTTCGCCTTGGTCAAGATCTCTGGAGAAATCTCTGTTTTCCTGTGAAAGAGTTTGCCTGTTTGACATTCCCTTCTGATTCCTGGATTCAAGACCCTGCTCGACTGACTCTCCTCCTGGCTCCTGACCCTGCATGCCGTTTGTTTGACCACGCTGATCTCTGGACTCCTGTTTCACTGGCCTGCTCTGACTATCCGCTCCGGTTTCCGAACCCTGGCTATGTTTTGACCACATTTACTCTGTTTATATCATTTAACCTTTTTATTAAAAAAAGTCAGCTGGCTATGCAAATAGGTCAGTTCAGACAGCAGGCAGAGACATGGTCAGCAACCAGGCAAAAGCTCAGTCCAGGCAACAGGCAAAAACGTGGTCAATAAACAGGCCAGGTGGGACTTGTGTAGCGCCCATCAGGAACACTTGCTGGCTTACACTAGTCTAGTGTCACTGGGAACTAGTGTGGCAGCAATCAGGAACACTGCTGCTGATTTACACTTGTATGGTGACACTGGGACTGAAATGGAAACACTCAGGGACACTGTTACTGGCTTACAGAGGTGTGGTGACACTGCGACTGGTGATAAAGAACATTGTTGCTAGTATATACTTGTCTGGTGACATTTGAACTGGTGTAGGGGTGATCAGGAAAAATGTTACTTGCTGCACTGGTCTAGTGTGGTGGTAATCAGGAACACTCAATCCAGCTACACTGGGGCTAGTGTGGTGGTGATTGGAGAACCGTAACTGGCTGCAATATAAGGGCTCATTCCAGTGGCGGCTGGTGTTTTTTTTTGGGGGGGGGCTGCAAACAACCACCCCCCCGCTGTTTGCCGGTCAGTCCGGCACTTACCCCATCTAAGCGGGTGGCGGGCAGCCAGCGGCTCCATGTCTTCTCCTCTATTGGCCGCTTCCATGGTGCGGCTCCTCCCTTCCTCTTAGGCGTCCAATAGAATTGCCTGTTATTTCAGCTTCCTGATTGGCCGGGGGAGGATCAATGTTACAATAGCGAATATTCATTCATTGTTGTAACACACCTAGGTGGGCTCCAGACACATTCTCTGTGTCCCAAGCCCACCCTATTTTGAAGCCTATTAGAGCCTCTGGCTCTGTCTGACGAATGGATAGGGAAAGGCGGCGATGGATGTGGGGGCGGCAGCGCTCCTGCGTCCTTAATGGATAGGCCTCCACTGGCTCATTCACATGTGATGTTGGGGGTGGTAGTAAAACCTCACGGTTGAGCCATGGTTTTACTGCCCTTCAACTGCTACTCCCCTTTAGCTGCAGAGGCAGCAGCTGGGGAGTACACATGCTGTGGCTGCATTGCTTTGCAGCTGTGTCAGGAATTATACCATGCCAATCTCGACCCGTTCAAGTGAATGGAGGTGCTTGTTGAAATACAATGCCTTCTCACTCCCTGTCAAATGCTCTCTGAAGAGCCATTCAAGTGCGCTTTTTCACAAGTTTTGTTGCGCGGAACACGTACATTTTTGCCCACATTTCCATGTTGCTCATGTGTGAATGCAGTCTTAGAAAGGCTCAGTCTGTTTTCAGTATACACAAATCATATGTAATGGGAGAGTTGCAGTTTGAAAAAATGACTGTGCTGAGGTTTATACATGTCTGTGAGACTTCTGCTTGTGGCACAGCAATCAAAGCATATTTTATGGGTACGTTTAAGTACCTTTCACTGTTGATGCAATTCAGCCACACCCACTGTCCTCTGTAGGAAGTGTAGCTGGGACAGGCATGTCCAGTGCAAAGATGTAGAAACACACCACCATGTGTGTCAGCAATGCTTAAAAGGACAACAAACTGTCTAAACCACATAAAGGCACAGTGCACTGTGGGTAATTGTGAATGCAGTATGGAGGAATTGATAGAGGCCTTGCTCCTAAGTAATGCTGTACAGCAACAAGCTTTTAAGCAGAACCTTGTACAGCAGCAAGAAACCAATAGAATGTTGGCTGCACAGCAGCATTAAGCTATAGCACAACTACAAAAAAACATCTGGCTGCTGGTTGCCCAGCACAACAAGAAACCAACAGATTGATAGAGGCTCAGGTGACTTCTTTAGCCTAGGCAGCCAGGAGAGATCGACAGGCCTTAGCGGAGGTGCTACAGCGGCTGTCTGCCTAAACTGCAAGTGTTTCTACTGTGTCCCCTGGTCACACCCTTTCAGGCACAAAAAGCAGCCTCCTACAAAAAATGATGTGAAGGCCTTCTTATACACTTTTGAAAAAACTGTAGATGGACAGTCCTGGCCTAAAGACTGCTGGGCTACGCTGGTTGCACCATTATTAGTAGGGGAATCTTAAAAGCCATACTTCAACTTGACCACTGAGGACGCCCAAGATCATGACATACTAAAAGCTGAGATTTTGATGTGGCTGAGGGTCACAACCTCAGTGAGGGAGCAGCAAGTACACAGCTGGTATTACAAGACAGATGAAGCCACCCATTCCCAAATGTATGACCTAATCAACCTGTTCAAACTTTAGCACACCCAAAGTGCTTGCATGGTCTCATAGTAGAGGAAGTGACTATGGACCAATTTCTTAGATCTATACCTCCAGAGCTACAGAGGTAGGTGAGTCACGCTCATCCAAAGTTGAAGGATGATATGGTTGAGCTGGTGGATCGTTAATTTTTTGCAGAGGACCTCTGCACTAGCTCTTCAAGGTCCCTAACAGCCAAAAGGCCCCCTCTCATAGCAACGAAGTCAAACCCAGTATAACAGCAGAGAAAGCCAAAAAGAAGAAGCCACGAGAGGCTGCAAAGAATTGTAGGAGTGTTGCCTCCAGTTGAAAGGCCCCTTCTTGGAAGACATGGGCATCCCCTCTGTTGACAGTGCAGTGAGTTGAGTCACGTCACTGCAAAGTGTCCACAGAATCCCAAGCCCAGGGAGTGTGACATAGTCCATGTCCTTGTTTATTCGCCCAGGCCACATTGAGTGTCATATATGTGCACAGCGACTGTAAAAAGTACCAGAACCAGTGACCTTTTAAACTAGCTCAGGATCTGTTTGCCATGAAGTGGCTGTGTCCACAGTCCTGTTACAATGCTGGGGAAAAACTTTCCACCATTCCAGGAACTTCTCAGTAGGAAGGAAAAAACTCCTGAGCCTGGACTTTCTAGAGGGACAGCACGGAGGACCCCTGATCCTTTTGAATCAAAGGCTGATGATAATGCTTTAGGGGTGACCCCTGATAAAAAATATATCTTTTCCCCTAGCAATCTTTGTGGGTGAACTAGATGCGGCCCCTGAAACCCTTGAGAGACCTAGTGCGTTGGAGCTAGAGGTCTCTCAGGACAACTTCGGACCTGCCCCTGGAAAAATGTGAAGGTAAACAATGGGTGCCCGGTGGCTCGTGGACTTGAGAACATGTTTGCTCATACTGTAGTTCACCTTGACCTGTTTTATTTGGTTGCTAAAATTTGGGGTGAAATAACTTGTGGTTCTTTGCCCTTATAAGAGGACAGTTATGAACTGTCCTCCCTGGGAAGGGGGAAGGGGGAGCACAGGGTATATGAAAAGACCAATGAACATATTTTGCAACATTTCTTTTGGCCCAGTATAAATGCAGATGTGAAAAACTATTGTAAGTCTTGCCCGGAGTGTCAAATGTCAGCACCTATGCTCCATCACAATGGCCCACTGGTGCCACTGCCTGTGATCAAGGTTCCTTTTAAACAAAACGTCATGAATCTGATAAGACTGGGATCCCAAGGGAAGTCCTAACTGACCGAGGGACTCCCTTTATGTTGAAGGTAATGAAAGAGTTCTGCAAATAATTGAATATTAAGCACTTGCATACTTCGGTTTACCATCCTCAGAAGGATAATTTGGTAGAATGGTTTAACAAAACCCTCAAAGGTATGCTAATGAAGCTGGTGGATTAAGATGGGAGAGACTGGGATTGTCTTTACCTTATTTGTTGTTTGCAATTATAGAGGTCCCATGGTCTTCTACGGGTTTTTCCCCTTTGAGCTTTTGTAAGGGAGGCATTGCTGAGGGTTGCTAGATATTGCAAAAGAAACCTGGGAGACTGAAACTACTCCCTACCAGAGTGTCATAGAGCATATCTGTCCGGTCACCTGGGATCAGGTGACAGATGCGCACCACTGGGGTGCAAATCGCACCCCTTAAGTGCGAATCACACCACTAATGTTGCGAAACGCACCGCTAAAGTTGTGGTCCTAGCAGCTGACTGCTGCTAATGTGCTCCGGCTGGTATGGGAAGACAGCCCCTGGAGCATTGACACAGACACACAGGGAGCTAGTGCATCAGTTTCCTCAGGGCGCAGAGTCTAAGAGCCAGTAGGTGTTCGCCAGAGCCTCTGGTGGTGAGGATGGATTTGGCTGCAACTGGATCCAGGTTGTGGCCCCCGGGGTCCCCTAGCTTACGCTCTGCTGGCACAGGTGGAAGAGAGGAAGCAGCAGCGCAGGAAACAACAAGAGGTAGTCAGGGGGCTAGCAAAGGGTCAGGGCCACAAGCAGACAGGGACAGCCAGGAGAGCAGGCCAAGGTAGGGGTATCAAGCAGACAGGAGAACAGAGAACAAGCCGAAGGTCAGGGTATCAGGCAGGCAGGGATAGTCAGAACAAGCCAAAGGTTGATAAATGGAAAAGACTCAGAGCACACGACAGGAACAACCACACACAAAGCCAAACACTCAATACTGATCGGCAGCGAGGCTTGTAGCACATGATCTTAAATAGTGACTCCTTAATTGGAGACTGGGGTGCAGTTCACTGAGGGAAGATTACTTAACCCACAGGTGATGATGTGCACAGCCTCTAAGCTGACACAACCAAGGAGGTAAGCAACCAGACAGGACATGAATGTACTATAGGTTCTTGACAATATCTTAGCCATGCAGGACACAATTACCTCGATAATGCCCCTAGTCCAATAACACATGCAGCAAGCACATGAAGCATAGAGTTGAGTGTACAATAGATCAGCGAAGGTTCAAACTTTCAACGCGGGGGATCATGTACTTGTTTTAGTCCCCACGATGCAATGTAAGTTCCTTGCTAAGTGGCAAGGACTCTAGGAAACACTGGAAAAGGTTGGGAAGCTAAACTATAAGGTGTACCAACTAGACAAGCCGAAGAAGAAACCAACCTATCATATAAATGTAATCAAAGCCTGGAAAGATAGGGAAGTCCTCCTAACCCTGGGTGATAAGCCCATGAAGTAAGAGGAAGGCATGAGTGTGGTTCACCTGAGTCCATGTCTGTATCAGGATTTCTTCTCATAGTTGCCAGGCTATATATATATATCTATATATATCTATATATATATAGATATATATCTATATATATATAGTTATTGTGAGGGATTAGCTCAATGGGGATCACCTTTCTTGGGAAAAAGGTACTTCAAGTGGCAGGTTTTCTTTAAAATCTGACTAGTAGCCAGGTTTATTTTAAAAGGTTGCAGGTAAATCAAATAAATAAAACAGAAAATAAATCTTCGCCTTCCAGGCACTAACTAAACAGTTTCAACTTTCCTAACTCAGAAGTGAAGGGCTTGTCCGAGTCACCCACAAAACAAAGATAATGCAAACCTTTTTCAGTCACAAAGCACAGTTCATTTCATCAGCTTTTCTCAATCTTGATGGCTCCTGAGTCCCAGGTCAGAGCCATTATCTGATCCAGGTCAACTTCCTTTATACCACCTGTTGATGGACCGCAAAATCCGGTCCACAACCCATTCTGCCAAGGTGGCTAGTAAAACCCGGACCGTAATTCCACCTTAGTTTCCTGCAAATGAACGCAGGCGAAGTGAAATATACCATCCATCGATCACCTCGCCTTTCATAACGCCACTATATATATATATATATATATATATATATATATATATATATATATATGTGTGTGGGTTGTCAGCACCTGGGGAAAGGCAAGTAATTTACGCCCCTCCCTAACCCTAACTTACAGCAGAGCAGCCAGTCAATAATTCCAATGTAACACCATTACATCAGGG
>BLSH010049313.1:2130051-2141480 GCA_018402905.1 Glandirana rugosa
ATATACCTTTTAGATAACATTACGTTATTCTCCTTAACAACATGATGGAGACAAGACACCTGAGCAAACTATTACTATAGGAGGTACTTTCATTTCGATAGGAGACGTATGTTGTTGGAAGGTCCGTAATAACGTTATGAGACGTGTTGTACATAGTGGTCGTGTGAAGACACGATGATCGCGTGAAGACGTAGGAGGTCTTGTGAAGACATAGGAGGTTGTGTGTAGACATGGGAGGTCGTTGTAGAAATGGGTGGTCGTGTAGACATATGGGGGGTGTCGAGTGGAGACATAGGTGGTGGTCGTGTGTATATATAAGGTGTGTTTGGTGGGTATATATATGTGTGCTGGTGGTGGATACAGAGGTGAGCTGTGGGGGGTATACAGATGTGCTGGTGGGTAAAGATGTTGCTGGAGGGTACAGATGTGTGTTGGAGGATACAGAAGTGTTCTGGAGGATGCAGAAGTGCGCTAGTAGCACAGAAGTGTGCTGGTGATACATGTTGTGCAGAGTATTGCAATAATGCCTGGAAGGTTGTTGTATGCAGAGGATAGCTTTACTTTCATGGAGGATATCATTATCAAACGAGTCCACAGAACAGAGGTAGTACAACAATTCCTCTTATTGCATTACAATAGATTTTCCATATAATACTGCCACCTAGCTGCATAGATAAGTATAATGCATATATATATATATTTAAATATATATATATATATATATATATATATAGATATAGATATATATATACACTGTATTTCACAGTATAAAGCAGATTTCTGTGCACTTCCAACACCCCTTCTCAACAGCATGTGCTTTGTCCAATTATATTCAGCTTCTTCTGGATATAACTATGACCTTCCTTCGCCAAAAGCTTGGTGAGTGCATCAGCGGGCATCTCCTTTGATGGGCAGTATTGAATGTCAATAACACCTTGTTCTTGATTCTCCCTCAGTAGGTGATACTTGACGTTGATGTGTTTGGTCCTTGGATTGATCCTTTCTGATTGCTTAAGCTTTATACATCCCTGATTGTCTTCAAAAATGGGAATCAGTTTTTGACATGTCTATCCCAATGTCCACAAAAAGTTGACAAATCCGTAATACTTCTTGACATGCGTGTGCTACTTCAATGTACTCAGTTGAAGATAGAGCGAGTTGCTTGCTTTCGACTAGACCAACTTACGGTTCCTTGCCCATACTGGAAGATGGATTTGCGGTCTGCGCAGTCCCCGGCCTAATCAGCATCCACATTTTCAACCAGTTTTGGATCTGATGTTGCTGGTAACTGTAACTTCATCTGAATTGTTCCTTTGAGGTACTGCATCACTCTTTTTATTGCATTCCAGTCACACTGACAGGGAGCTGAAACTTTCCTGCATAGTATGCCCACTGCTGCGGCTATGTCTGGTCTTGTCACAGTGGCAAAATATAGCAGATTACCGATTGCTCTGCGATTTGTGTCATTGTTGGGTAGCAAGTTTTCTGCTTCATTGCTCTTTAGATCTCTTTAGCCTGGTTTCATAGGAGTTTTAATTTCCTTTGCATCTTGCATATGGAATTGTGCCAAGATTTCAGTGGTTTTCTGAGATTGGTTGAGAAGATAACTTCCATCTTCTCTCTCTATTTGGATTCCCATATAGTAGCTAATGTTCCCTAGCTCTTTGATTTCAAATTTTTCTTTCAGCTTGTGAACTATCTGATTGTAACCCCCTTCTTGTTCAAAACAAGTAATAATGTCATCAACATAGATAATAATGCATATCCATCTGTCTCCTTGATTCCTAGAGTAGAGACAGGGGTCTGCTTTACTTCCTGAAAATCCCTCTCTAGTAAGTACTTTGTTCACTTTCTCATTCCAAATCCTTGCAGATTGCTTAAGACCTTAGATAGATGATCTTCTCAAGTTTGAAAACAAGGTTGTCTCCTTGCTCAAACCCTGGTGGTTGCTCCATGTAGAGATCTTCCTTCATGTCTCCATATAGGAAAGCAGTCTTAACATCTAGGTGTTTCACTTGCACATAGCGTAATCCTGTTACTGAATAATTTATTGCCACACAAAGCCCCCCCCATAGAAACACACTTACAAACGAACAATAAGAATTTGCATTGATAAAATCACATTAGATGCATTCATCAGTCTGGCGTGTAGGTTCCAGCTGTTCTGCTCAAGCCAGCTGATCAATCCGACCTCCACTCTCCGGCAGTAGAACACACGCGTCTCACGTTGCAAACCAGCTGCCGTATGGTCACTAACTGATGCGTTTCGTCATTCCAGCTTCAACAGAGGGCGTGACCACATGGCACATCTGGTTAAATGTCATATTCCAGCCTTTACCCCGATACGCAATTTGATTGGTCGCCCATCGGATGATGATGACCACGTGGCCTGTGTTGAAGTCGGAATGATGAAACGCGTCAGTTCATGACCATACAACAGCTGGTTAACAACGTGAGATGCGTGCGTTCCACCGCCGGAAAGTGGAGGTCGGATTGATCAACTGGCTTGAGCGGAACAGCTGGGACCTACACGTCAGATTGGTGAATGCATCTAATGCGATTTTATCAATGCAAATTCTTATTGTTCGTTTGTAAGTGTGTTTCTATGGGGGGGCTTTGTGTGGCAATAAATTATTCAGTAACAGGATTACGCTATGTGAGGTCTGTTTATTTCCCACAATAAGCAACCAGCATCTTGGAAGGAGCAGAGTGAGTGGACAACTGATCATCCAGTGGAGAGGGATTAGTATCTAAAGGCTCATTCTAATTGACTTTTGGTGAGTTTGAACTCCGTGGGGAGTGGGGTGCACGAGGTGGAAAACTTTGGTGATTGGTGCACTACTACTCACCTTAACAACTTTTAAAAGGACTTGAAGCACTCAGCATACGAGGTGTATTGTAGTATATCACTATAAACCGATATGATTGAATAACGCTGCTTGTTTGGCACTGCTCTGTTTAAATATGGGAATGCTGAACTATTGCCAATCATGTTCTGCTGCCCGGGAAGGCTTCTCATCGGCATAACACAATAGTGCTGCGGGAGAGATTCCCCTAGCATCGCTTACGGTCAGTGTTGATGGGGGAATCGAGTGATTTTCTTTCCTGCAACCACAAAAATCATCTATGGCTTGCCTCAGTACAATCAGGTCCCCTAGCCTGCCAAACAGTGCTGTATTGTGTGGCTGAGCTATATAAATCTCAGGACTAGGTGAACAGAAATACAAATCCTTTGGCAGGTAAAACATCTGCCTTATATATATTTCATCTGTGTGATTAGCTGTTTACCTGACGTTCAGCTTTAAATACACACAGTCATCTCACTCCTTGTCTACATCTTATATTGTTTAGGAAGTGAGCAAACTTTTGCTCCTCTCGATAATAAACACAGACGTGCTGAGATAGCATCAGGCAGTTGAGTGCTGTGTCTTGTACAGTACGCACAAACTGGCTTCTCTGAAGACAAATGTTACATGTAGATTTTACTATGCGGCCTGTGTGGCCCCTGCAGACAAGCGCTGGAAATGGGGTCGTTCCAGGACATGCTAACAAGGTGTCAGACCACCATTTCCCCCCTCCTCCATGAGCGCTCGATGCAGTAACAAGTCATCTGAGTTCTCCTGCGCCCTTCCCTGTCACACCGCCGTCCCAGTCCAACTGGCATACTTTGTATCTCGGACAAAGGCGGGGGAGCCACTTGGAGAATTACCTGAGAACAATTAAACAAAATCACAAATTAATACCAGAAGTTCAAATAAGGCCTCTAAATTAATAGGACGCTGTTATCCTAAAACTTAAAATCCTTCTGTCTTGCACAGTTGTACAGGTTCCTCTCCTGAAATGAATAAGCTTACTCTGGTTTCACTGTACACTGTGAGCTTCTCGGAATGTGCATTAGAAGCTACAGCAAGTCAGTGCCTCTTTCATTCATTGGATTTCAGTTATTTCAACTGTGGAGCCTTAGCATCACATGTAGGTATTATAGGGTGGTCAGCATGCATATAGTCCTTCTAGAAACACCCACTCCTCTAGACTGGCATCTGCTCATCAAGACATTTGATATTTGCATAACTCTATGGTTCAGTACTATAATGTTTTCAGGAAGCTACGTACAGCACCCTGCCAGCCCCTCCCACCAGCCATGACCTGACTGCTTTGCAGTGAGAAGCACCGAGACCCAATGATGACATTAGGTTTAAAATAAAGTTTGTAATGCAAATGGAAAGGTCTTATTTAAAAATGTAAGCAACATAGTGATGAGGGGGAGGGATAGATAAGGGAACATTTGATTAAAAGTTAAATTAAAAAAAACTCTATTCATTGATATATTTCATATATATCCTTTCCATAATACCTTTTTTGTGAGGAGAGCATGAAACTGAAGCAGAAAGGAAGGAGTTGGGCTATTATAATGATGCAGGCGCTTATTATGAGGAGCTCAAAGCTGGTCCTTTGGCCAAAAATTCCTTTGTTTCTGATCTGCTGATGTCCAGCACTTGAGTATTACAACAATAAAATAAAGAAGGGCCTCATAAAAACTGAACCTCACATGTGACATCTCTATGGTAAGGTGACCAGATTTTTAAAATGAAATACGGAGGTATATATTTTTTTTTATTGGCAAATGGTAAACTATTTTATAAGCATATTTTCCTCAAATTATATATGCAGTGTAAGTGGTATGTGTTTAAGGAATGATTGTATGATATATACGTTATTTCTCAGATTTTGTCCATATATAAAGTTTAAAAAAAAAAAAAAAAGATACTTCTTAGAATTTTTTGAGATATGACTACCAAATGCTATGAACATAAGACAGAAAAAAACAGAGTGCAGAGTTCAGGAGCGCGTTACAGAATGCAGGGCTAAGAAGCACGCTACATAAAGAATGCAGGGCTAAGGAACGCACTACATAAAGAACACAGGGCTAAGTAGTGCTCAGGAGCATGCTACATAAAAAATGCAGGGCTCAGGAGAGCGCTACATAAAGAATGCAGGGCTCAAGAGTGCCTACATAAAGAATGCAGGACTCAGGAGTGCACAACATAAAGAATGCAGGGCTCAGAAACAATGCAGGGCTCAGGAGTACGCTACATAAAGAATGCAGGGCTCAGGAGTGCGCTACATAAAGAATGCAGGGCTCAGCTGTGCCCATCTATGCAGCCCCACCAGTACCCATCAATGCAGCCTGACCAGTACCCAGCAATGCAGCCTGACCAGTGCCCATCTATGCAGCCTCACCAATGCCCATCTATGCAGTCTCACCAATGCCCATCTATGCAGCCTCACCAGTGCCCAGCAATGCAGCCTCACTAGTGCCCAGCAATGCAGCCTCACCAGTGCCCAGGAATGCAGCCTCACCTGTACCCAGCAATGCAGCCTCACCAGTGCCCAGCAATGCAGCCTCACCAATGCCCAGGAATGCAGCCTCACCAGTGCCCAGCAATGCAGTCTCACCTGTGCCCAGGAATGCAGCCTGGCTCCGGGGACAACATCCTCAATCCGGGGATTGTTCCTGAAAACCGGGGACATCTGGTCACCCTATTCTATGAATCTATCATATTTAAGTGCCTGCACTTACACTTCCTACAGATGGCCTTTGAATTAAATACAAGGGTGCTCAGGAGTGCCCTATATAAAGAATGCAGGGCTCAGGAGTGCACTACATAAAGAATGCAGGGCTAAGGAGTGCGCTACATGAGGAATGCAGGGCTCAGGAGTGAGCTACATAAAGAATGCAGGGCTCAGGAGTGCACAACATAAAGAATGCAGGGCTCAGAAGTACGCATCATAAAGAATGCAGGGCTCAGGAGTGCGCTACATAAAGAATGCACGGCTCAGCTGCGCCCATCTATGCAGCCTCACCAGTGCCCATCAATGCAGCCTCGCCAGTGCCCAGCAATGCAGCCTCACCAGTGCCCAGCAATGCAGCCTCTCTAGTGCCCAGCAAGCAGCCTCACTAGTGCCCAGCAATGCAGCTTCACCAGTGCCCAGGAATGCAGCCTCACCTGTGCCCAGGAATGCAGCCTCACCTGTACCCAGGAATGCAGCCTCATTAGTGCCCAGGAATGCAGCCTCACCTGTACCCAGCAATGCAGCCTCACCTGTACCCAGCAATGCAGCCTCACCCGTGCCCAGCAATGCAGCCTTACCGGTGTGCAGCAATGCAGCCTGACCAGTGCCCATCTATGCAGCCTCACCAATGCCCATCTATGCAGTCTCACCAATGCCCATCTATGCAACCCCACCAGTGCCCAGCAATGCAGCCTCACCAGTGCCCAGCAATGCAGCCTCACCAGTGCCCAGCAATGCAGCCTCACTAGTGCCCAGCAATGCAGCCTCACCTGTACCCAGGAATGCAGCCTCACTAGTGCCCAGGAATCAGCCTCACCTGTACCCAGCAATGCAGTCTCACCAGTGCCCAGCAATGCAGCCTCACCAGTGCCCATGAATGCAGCCTCACCAATGCCCAGGAATGGAGCCTCACCAGTGCCCAGGGAATGCTGCCTCACCTGTGCCCAAGAATGCAGCCTGGCTCCGGGGACAGTGTCCTCAATCCAGGGACTGTTCTCGAAAACTGGGGACGTCTGGTCACCCTATTCTATTAATCTATCATATTTAAGTGCCTGCCCTTAGACTGCCTACAGATGGCCTTTGAATTAAATACAAGATAAACACAAAGGCTGCCTTTTCCGGCCCTCATCTGAAAATGCTAACTTCCTGGCTGTGTCTGGTTTCAATATTTTCTATGTCACTGACCTGAAACATGCATGTAGCCAGTGAAGTTATTCTTCTCTTAAAAGGTTCTGTTTAAAGCTGAAGTCCAGGCAGATGTAAAACACACAGATTAAGGCAGCTCTATAATAATAAAGGGTCCATTGACATTTTTGCACTGTGTTAACAGACATGCGTTAATGTGCTTTGCGTCAAGGCAGCCCACTGCAATCAAAATCAAACGTAACCCTTTTTTTTTGCAATGCACTGCCACACAAAATGAATGACACCAAAATGCAGCAACGCTGCTGATTTTTGTTTCACTGTCCAGTCACGCGGTGTGGAGGAAACCTCTAATTGAAAGTGAAACTGCAGCTGAGAAAGATCAGATCTCTTTCCCTGCCAGACAGTACTGTTCTGTGTGGCACAGCTGTGTAAATCTAAGGACTGGATAGACAGAGATACAAATCTTTTGACAGGTAAAACAGCTTTCATATATACAGTATATTTCATCTGTGTATTTAGAGGTTTGCCTGGAGTTCGGCTTTAACAATTCAGATTGTTCAGCAGTGGCAAGTTTATTTTTATATGTATTTAAAGCTGCAAACTTCGCGTCAAACATTCCTCTCGACCCACAGAAACATGACCGACTGCAATACTCTCCGTACTAATGATATAGGACAACTTTTAAGTCAAATATATTCCCATCCTCACTGGTGCAGATGAGAAATCTCCAAGTAGTGTAAGATATGAGTTTTCCACTGTCAGTGATTCGGCTGCAGCAGACAAATGGAGCGGACCTTACTCCCGGCATTGTGCGGTTTTTGCCGATCGTTACTCACTGCTGGAGAGATGGCGTAATCGCTGCGGAAAGCTTCTGCCGCGGCTCATGATGGAAGATGCATTTGTGTCTTCTGAGCACACAATAAAATATTTCCTACTGGAAGAAGCCTGCATAATTAATGAGAACAATAAAGAGTTCATACATAGATGATATTTGCCGACATTAATCTTGTATGTTTAGGTTTATTTATATACGGGAGCTTCACATGCCATAACATGGAGGGAGGGAGGAGTCTGATATTAAAGAATGGGCTAATTAGATAACCACAAATCAACCAATGAGCTACTACTGAAACTTTTACCTAAAGTGGAGCAACAATTCAGCAGGCTTTTCACAGTGCTTCTGTAACCCTGGATCATATTTGATATGATACAACATCTACAGAATCATGATGAATTTTTCACAGGCGTCCTATTCAGGGGTATTTAGGTAGCAGGGTCATATAACACAAAAGTCAGTATTAAAATTAGTGATGTTCAACAGGTAGGGCCATATCTTGGGAATCAGAATGAATGCAAAATATAGAATATACTACCATTTAAAGCTTTTACCCATGGGAGTACGGCTAATATGCTGACCAGAGCGTGATCCCCTAATAAATGTTGTTTGCATCTACACACTCCAAAACAGCATGATTACACAGAGCACAACAAGATCATGAGAGCAGAGACATTGGACACAATTCACTAAAGGTTATCGCATGCGTTATGACGGTCACATGATCACTTAGCGCATGCGATAATGAAAATGTAAATTCACTATTGCTCGTATGTGGTATTTTTTTTTTTAACAGAAGGAATGTTTTTTCAAAGATAATAGCATAGTACACATGTACATTTACACAGAAACACTATATAAAATCCCAACAGAAAAAAGGAAAAGGGATTGTGTACATAGTAAAATAGTTAGAAAGGCGACAGTAAACTCAGGATAGCAAGACAGGGGCACATCCTAAAAACCGAGCTAAGTAGTGTGTTGGCCCCTTGGATTACACTGTGATATGTCTAGTCTGAACCCAAGCTGACCAAATCTTGTCAAACTTCCTTGGACCGTTACGTCCCATATAGGTCAGTTTGTACAGAGGTAAGGTTGCATTCACCATAGTCTTCCACACAGAGAGTAGAGGAAGATCAGGTAGCTTCCACTGAGACAAGGTGACTTTCCTAGCATAACATGCTGCATAGAATATAAAGAGCTTGGCATGGTAAATTATCTGTGATCCCCAGCAGGAGAACCAAAGGGTCTAGATCAAGAGTAACTCCGCTAATTGTGTTGATGTCAGCAACCACCGCCTGCCAATACATTTGTAACACTGGGCATGCCCACACCATATGTATGAAGTCTCCCACCGACTGTTTACATTTGGGACAAATGCTGCCAATGGTGGGGTATATAGTGGATAACCTTTGTGGTGTATAATGCACCCTATGTAGGAACTTTAATGGAACAAAGCGGTCCCTGGCCGAAATCATAAGCTGAATATACTGCTGTAGGCCCTCCTCCCTATCCTCCTCCGATAGGGCCGGTAGATCTCTCTGCCAAGCAAGGAACAAAGCTGACGACTGTGGGAGCTTTTCGGCAGTGAGTCGCATATAAATGGCAGTTCTTGTAAGGTAATTAAAGCCATTTCACAAAAGGAAATAAATAAATACATGCATGCAGTTATTACAGTGGTTGTAACCCTAAAAAAATAAAACATTGATCCTGTTCCTTTAAAGCATGTTATATATCACAATGCTTGTGCTGTGTAATTTATTTGTAAAATACCTTGCTGATCCTGCCTGGTGCTGCCCACCCCTCTGTAAACTGACCACTTTATCATGGCTGCTGAGCCCCTGATACCGTGGTCAGTTTACATGCCTCCCTCATCCGCTGTCTCTTCTTGCTCCCTCACGCCCCCTCCCTCCCTGCCTGTCAGCTCCAATCTGCTTCCCGATCCTGCTCTCCTGCTGCTAAAATATCTGTGTGATATTTCTACAATCCATTGTCTTACATTAAATGTGCCCAGTATATGTTTTTGTAAAAAATATGCCCCTGTATACCTTATTTCATAGTGCCGCTCTTCGCTCACATGACCGTCCGCCTCTCTCTTCCTCTCCTCCCCTCCTCCCGGCTGACGTTAGCTGTAGCTATTAGACTGGGGGGAGGACAGCAGAGAGCAGTCACGTGAACGTTGAGTGGTGCTTTGAAATAAGGTATACAGGGGCATATTTTTGAAAAAACACATACACTGGGCACATTTAATGTAAGACAGTGGATTGTAGCAATATCACACAGTGGGTTTACAACCACTTTAAAGCAGAGTTCCACCCACAAATACATCTTTATATATTTCAAATCCTCTATGCATGATCACCTTTGGAAAAAAAAAATTATATTCACCCTAAGTGCCCGGTTGCTATGTGGTCCCTGTAATCTTCCACTTCCTGATCCACAGCACTCTGCATCACTTCCTGCCTCGCTTGGGCTCATGGGAGATGTGAATCACCATTTCCCATCAGTCAGTGGGAATCCCTGAGCTGTAAAATCGCATTATTTCCAGACAGGAAATTATGCGATTTTGTGGGGGAGAAACATGTTATCTATGTTGCCATAACGGGGCCAGACCTTCATCCATCGCTTTCCATTGTTATGGTAACAAGACATACACTCGAGATCGAGAGGTGCATGCTGGTTACCCATTTACCATTAAGAAAAATAAATAATAATAAAAACGCCATAAATCAATTCTTATCGTTTATAGACGTGATAACTTTTGCGCAAACCAATCATTAAACGCATATTGTGATTTTTTTTAACCAAAAATATGTAGAAATATACATATTGGCCTAAACTGATGAATACATTTCTTTTTTTATAAAAATTTTTGGATATGTATTTTAGCAAAAAGTAAAAAATATTATTTTTCAAAATTGTCGCTCTTTTTTTGTTTATAGCCTAAAAAATAAAAACCGCAGAGGTGATCAATTACCACCAAAAGAAAGTTCTATTTCTAGGAAAAAAGGATGTCAATTTTGTTTGGGTATAACGTCATACGACCACGCAATTATCAGTTAAAGCGGGGCTGAAGTGGTTAAATATCCAGGTGGTATATGATGTCAATCTGATTATCAGTATGCTTGCGATAAGTTGCCGTATGGTTTCATGCAGTATTTAAGGCATACTTCGGAAAAGTAGCGCATGCTAGTTTTTATGGAGAGTTTCTTTGTGAATTACACAGTTTTTTTTTTTTAGGAACGTTGTGCGTTATTTTACCACATACTCAGATGCAGTAATATATCGCTTAGTGAATTGTGCCCTGTTTCCTGATTCGGATCTGCTCAGATACCATATGTATGCTGCACAGAGATTCTTCACACTGTTTGAAAAAAAATGTAAAGTCAGCTGCTACAAATACTCTAGCTGCTAACTTTTAATGAAAGGATACTTCTCCCTCCAGGGTTCCAGCGGCATCCTCATCCAGGCCAGTTCTTTGCCAGCCTTTGGGTCCCAGGCGCCAGCAGGTTAACTGTGGGAAGCCAGCTGTAAGTCCTAGCAGCTGCGGTTTGTGAATGGTCCTGCAGCCCTCTGGGACCTATGACATGTCCCAGAAGGCTGCGGGCCAATGGGGAAGGGGAATTCCAGTGGAATTGCCTAAGCGATCCAACTGGAAGTGGTAGCGGGTACCTGACAAAACCAGGTACCCCCCCCCCCCAAAAAAAAAAGTTACAAAAGAAGAAAGGAGGGCATAAAGCAGAACTTCCCAGTCAGGGTGAAGTTTTGCTTTAAAGTGGATTTTACATCAGCTATACCTTCCATGTTAAAGCAGTTCTAAAGCCTTAAGGTTTTTCACCTTAATGCATTCTTCTGCTGCAGAGTCGTTGCCTCAAGC
>BLSH010049313.1:2142358-2159119 GCA_018402905.1 Glandirana rugosa
TTTTTTTTTTTTTTTTTTTTTTTGGGATATTTATTAGAGCAAAAAGTAAAAAATATTGTTTTTTTTTCAAAATGGTCGCTCTTGGTTTTGTTCATAGCGCAAAAAATAAAAACCGCAGAGGTGATCAAATACCACCAAAAGAAAGCTCTATTTGTGGGGAAAAAAGGACATCAATTTTATTTGGGAACAACGTCGCACGACCGCGCAATTGTCATTCAAAATGCGACAGCGCTGAAACCTGAAAATTGGTCTGGGCAGGAGGGGGGTTTAAGTGCCCAGTAAGGAAGTGGTTAAGAACACTTTAAGTTCAGAATGCTCCATAATATGTAACACTGACTGAGATGACACAATCATGTAATTCCTAGTACCTGTGCAGTTCTTGACTGTATTCAAATGTCTGACACAGGTCAGCCTCTCATCTAGAGATCTGCTACAAAGGTATAATGTTGTAGTCAGATCATGGTGGGAGAGGAGATTCTTCTACCTTGCTGCAGAAGACTGACGACATCAGCTTGGCTTAGGCAAAGTCACTTACTGGAGCTCATGGATGACTTTTTAATGAAATGTGGAGCATTCCCGAAAAATTATACTGTTGATGTATATTATGATATGTGAGGACTGCATCATTATAAAGTTACTGAAAGATCAACTTTAGCTGTAGTTCTTCTACATGTGCCTGTCTGTTAAGGTGCAAACAGACCCCTGAGAACTATCAGACATGTATGCATGACCTGACTTCTCTTGGGCTCTGACATCCACTAGCTTAGCTGAATGTCTTTATTTTCCAAAAGGCAAAAAAGACAGAGAGCTGGACAGCTAATGCAGGAAGAGGCTGGCAGTCTGGCATATACCAGGAAAAGAACTACACACAGCTATACACACAGCTCTCAGCCCATAATATAATACAACCCTTTTCAACCAGGGTGCCTTCAGGTTTCTTCAAGGGTGTCTTGGCAAAATGCCTAAAAATTATATACAAGCCAGCTTGTGGCTAAATCCTGCCTTTAAGCTACACAAAGCCAAAGGTTTTCATCATGCACTTTTACAACCTTCCAGTCGCCGGTGTCCTAACAACCAAGGACATCAGCAGTTGATTAAAAAGGTGCACAGCATCCTTGTTTACCCCCCTTCCCCTCTCCATCAGCACTGGGGTCATATTACTTGAGTGAGGGCCGGTTCACACTGCAGCGATGCAGGAACCCTGTGAATCCACTGCGGGTTCCCACATCGCAGGTCTCCGGGCGGCAGTTCACACTGCCATATGCGAACTGTGGGGAGTGTCAATAGAAAGCTAATGACACCCCCAAATCCGTTCGCATATCGCCCTGCGAACTGCAAACTCGCACAGGAATCGGATTGCATGATGTGAACGACCATGCGATCCGATTCTGCCCCTGCAGAAAAAACGGGTCCTGTGCGCGTTTGCTCCGATTGCAATGCAAATTCAGCCAAACTATCTCAATGGCTGAATTTGCATCGTACAGAGATCACTGTGCGGTGTGAATCATATCTGATCTCCGGGATCGCTGCAGTGTGAACCGGCTCTAAGGGAGAGAAAGTCAGTATCAGTGCGCAAAGGTATGTTTGCTTTGGAAGAATGAATAACCTCTAATGTTGGGTGTCCTACATGTGTGGATTTTGCTGCATTATGTGAAACTATTAGGGCTCTTTCACACATGTGTTGAAAATAGGCAGTTGGGTTGCGTTTTTAACGCTTCCCGAATGCCTATCAATGCCACATAGAATTGCTACAGTAGGGAGAGGATGGAGATGTTCGCACTGCAGCGTTAGCGCTGCTTCTAGGCAAAAATAATGCTGCCTGCAGAGTTTGGCAGGCGTTGACGCTTTGCAGCTGCCTCCATTCACTTCTATTGAAACACACCACAACCGCACCTGAAACGCACTGTAAATGCACCTATGATGTTTACAGTGCGTTTATAGTGTGGTTGCAAAGTGTCAAAAGCGATCATTTTCCCATTCTAACCTTGTAAAAAAAAAACCCACACTGGGCTTTTGAGAAGTGTTGCCTGACGCAACAAGTACATCTGTAAAACACATCATAAATGCTCGTTAACGCTATAGACAGTGACAAAGAGCCCTTTCTTTTAGTTTGTTTTACTTTTCCATTATTGGACTGGAGTGCCTCAAGATTGTGCATCATTTTTAAAGGGTGCTTTGACTGAAAAAAGGTTGAGAAACACTTAAATAATACGCCACAAGAAATGCAATGTTTAAATGTTTACAGTTCTACATAAGCAGACAGATGAAAAAAGTCACAAGCCTCAGAATCGCTAAGAGATTGATTACAAGAGTCGACCCAGATTCTATGATGTTTGCGGCTAGTGAGGAAGTGATTCCACAGATGTAAGTGGAAGGCTGTTCCTCGTGTCCCTAATGGCGGAGTGATCCATGTTCCTGCCGAATTTGAGCTGTACACTGGCTCTGCTTCATTTAGATAAAAAGGTAGGGAAGGGTTAAAACCCCGCTCAGGTTGATTTTTCCTGTCTGTGTCCTGCTGGTGGGATTTCCCTTTACTAACCTGTTCTAGATACACAACAAGAAATTAGGGGAAATCTCTCCATGGCAAGGGAATTCTCTTCTTAGAGATTTGTCATAGTCCAGTATTCTCCCTATTTACTGTCAAAAGCATTAAAGGTACAGAGTGAACATTTCTACTATCAACATATAGCAATATGTTGAGATTTTTCATGATATACAACTATGACTATGGTAACCACTGAACTATATGCATCACAAACTGATAATCTGGTTGCTTTTTATTCATATTGTTATTCTAGTAAAACGTTTCATGATTCAACTATACTGTGAATCACATACACTTGAATTATTATGTTTTTATACTATGAGTTACATTCTTTCATTTTAAGAGTTATGCTAATAAATGTATTTTTAGATATTTTATAGGTTATTACTTACAACATATATGTATATTAATTTAAACATTTTATTGATTATCATTAGTGACATATAACTGTGAAACAAAAAGTAAAAAATATATACTGCGCTTGTGTGTATAAAAAAGCTGCAACTAAACGTGAGAAACGCATGATGTGAACAAAATAAACAAATGAGTTGCGCTTAAAACAATTCATAAACCAATAAAGTGCTTAATTCATTATTTAATAAAGTCCATAAAGTTTGTGAAAATTCTTCATATACAGATCTTCTTGTGCAGAAATCCATCACCAAAAAACACCAATAAAGATGTAAGCTTACCAGAACATCAGACCCTTTAATTACAGAGGGTCAAACACGCATGTGAATAAGCCCCCACTTCCGCATCCTCCTCAATTACCCATGGATCTCCGGATCCCCAGCAGTTCCACCACCACACTCAGCGCTACCGGTAAATGAAGAGAAATCGCCAATAGTGAAGTAAATTATGGTTGTTTATTTAAAATGCCATAAAAGAAATCGACAGCTCTTCACATCTCATGGACAAACAGGCATACAAATCGCGGTAGCTGAAAGAATCTCCTCGTCCGACCGGTTTCGTTCAAGAGAACTTCTTCCGGGGCATGAGGAACACTTCCTCTAACTCAGTTAAATATAATGTAAACAGCCAAGCCTCGCTTTCGTTCCCTCTCTATCTGTGGACGTCACAGGACCAACTGATAGTTCCATTGGTTACAGCCCTTGCCAATCACAAGGTTGGATCACTTCCTGACTGGAAGTGACAGGACCACATCATACTGCCGACTTTATTGGCCACACCAGCTATCAAACACAAGGCTAAACCATTTCCTATCCAGAAATGAGGTCAGAAAAGTGCTGTGTCCCCAGAAAAAGAGGAAATGGTATCAAAAATAGGCTGAAAACTACAAAATACTGTCTAAAATATATAGAGCCATATAGACATAAGCCTTTATTAAATATATCAGTGTACTCATGAATTTATTATATTAAATCCACCTCATCATTAATAGTCACTTATATTTGAAAAAGGACCATTAATATATATAAATTCAATTATAATCTGTTACACATGACTGTAGTAGATCATATTTAAAAAATATATATAAAAAAAAAAATAAAAAAACTGAATAAAAATTGTTTTCAATCTATTAAAAATCGCAGGTGTGGGACAAAACTCATATCTACTCTAAAAATTCAGAAATTATTAATAAAACAATTAGCATCCCAATTAATATTAAGGTCATAAGGTGCATAACTGTTAAGGGTGTATAGCCACCTCGTTTCCATCTTGGAAAGCTCCCTCACCTTGAGGTCACCCCTCCAATGTGGAACGAAGTGGTCAATACCCATAAATAAATACCCATAAATAAAGTGCCTCTGGGATCCCTATTGTGAACTAAGTCATAATGTCTGGAGACATTATGTTTTGGGAATCCCTTTCTAATGTTGGTGATATGCTCCTGTAGTCTGACCTTGAGAGCCCTAGTGGTCCAGCCAACGTACTGTTTCCCACAGGGACATTGAAGGAGATATACCACATGAGTCGTGCTACATGTGATGAAAGAATCAATTTTATACATCCTCCCTGTAGTAGTTAATGTAAACTCCAAAGTTTTCTTTGCTAATCCACGTCCTAATACACAAACTTGGCATCTGCCACATTTGTGGTAACCAATCAAATTATGGAAAAACATCAGTCTTGTAGGGGGGTCTAATATTGTGTCAACAACCTTATTCTTGAGAGAAGACACACCTCTGTATATCACCTGAGGTCTAATAGGGAGCAAAGGGGCCAAAACCTCATCATTCAGAACGATGTGCCAATGTTTGTTAATGATAGGTTTGATGGCAAAATGCTGAGTGGATTATGCTGTTATAAAGGGTGTAGTGAATTTATTTCCTCCATCTGTATTTGATTTTTCTACCAGAAGTGTGGTCCTATCCACACCCCTAACCTGATCCCTAATCATGTTTATTCATCTAGAAGATACCCCTTCTCTAAAAATCTCTGGAACAAGACATCACTTTGTTTGTCAAAGTCTTCAATCTTAGTACAATTTCTCCTAATGTTATAAACATTAACATATAACTGTATTTATGTACAGTAAACCCTTGGTTTGGGAGAATCTTAGTTTTAGAGCGTTTTGCAAGACAAGAACATTTTTTAAATAAATTTTGACTTGATATACAAGCTATGTTTTGATATACAAGTAGCAAAACATCACAACTGAGTATAAAAGAGAAGACAGGCATTCGGGGGGGAAAGCTGTCCACATAGACCGTCCTCTGCACCGCCATCATCGTCATCCTTTCCACGCTGCACTCCATGAGCGCTTCAAGGCTCGCTTTTCCGAATGGTTATTTTGGTGCCTAAACCGAAAATGCACTTAGCTGAAAGCCGAAAATGACAGTTTTTAAAAAATATTTATATTTTTATATACAATTGTCATATGCAGCCTACCTGTGCCTGGGCATTGATAGGCAGAAGTGATGGGCACTGATTGGTGTCACTGATTGGAAGCACTGATAGATGGCATTGGTTGGCACTGATAGGTGGCACTGATTGGCACTGATAGGCAGCACTGATGGGCACTGATAGGTGGCATTGGTTTTCACTGACAGGCACTGATAGAGGAGATCAGGTGGCACTGATTGGCACTGACAGAGGAGATGAGGTGGCACTGACAGGTGACACTGATTGGCACTGACAGAGGAGATGAGGTGGGACTGATTGGCACCAACAGGTGGCACTGATTGAGGAGATGAGGAGTTTCACATTGAGCAGATAACAGGCTTGTAAGAACCACTCAGTGTGTGAAACTGCCATGTAAATGTAACTGCATGCAGAGACAAGCTGTCACAACTCTTTCTGTCAGGGGACATGACAGTGATCTACTGTTCCCTGTATTCAGGAACACTGAGATCTGTCATATCCCTGCCAGCCAAGCCCCCACACAGTTAGAAAACACTGAGGGAACACATTTAACCCCTTGATTCCCCCCTAGTGTTAACCCCTTCCCTGCCAGTGACATTTATACAGTAATCAGTGGCTATTTTTATCTCTAATCGCTGTATAAATGTCAGTGGTCCAAAAAAGTGTCCGATTTATCCGCCGCAATATCGCAGTGCCGATAAAAATCGCAGATCGCCGACATTACCAGTAAAAAAAAATTTAAAATAAATAAAAATGCCATAAATCTATTCCCATAGTTTGTAGACGCGCAAACCAATCAATATACGCTTATTGCAATTTTATTTACCAAAAATATGCAGAAGAATACATATTGGCCTAAACTGATGAATAAATTTGTTTTTTTTTTGGATATTTATTTTTTAATTTTTATAGCAAAAAGTAAAAAAAATATATATTTTTTTTAAATTGACGCTCTTTGTTTGTTTATAGCACAAAAATAAAATCCGCAAAGGTGATCAAATACCACAAAAAGAAAGCTCTATTTGTGGGGAAAAAAGGATGTCAATTTTGTTTGGGTACAACGTTGCACGACTGCGCAATTGTCAGTTAAAGCAACGCAGTGCCGAATCGCAAAAAGTGCTCTGGTCAAGAAGGGGGTAATCGCAAAAAGTGCTCTGGTCAGGAAGGGGGTAAATCCTTCTGGGGCTGAAGTGGTTAAATAATTAACATTCTACCTCTCTATGATCGTACACAGAAAAGGGACCATGAGCAACTTGAGAATTAATATGATAAATGTATTTTTGAAGGGTTAGCAAATGCAATGTTCAATACAAATAAGCAGGTCAACAGAATACTTAAGATTAAATGACTAGCTAAGCCCTATCACACTACTCCACACAGTATCAGTAAAAATGTCATAAACTGTGAAAGTATGAATAGCTTAAAAGAAACCTCACTGTAGTTCTTAGCTATAGCTACTAGAGCTGCACGATTAATCGTATTAAAATCGCGATCTCGATCTACCCCCCCCTGCGATCTCCATTGGGCATTACCGCGATTTTCAATGTAGTTAATGGGGTCCGACTTGGGGGGCGAATCAGCACGACTTGACAGTAATAAAAGTGCCTG
Source organism: Glandirana rugosa (assembly GCA_018402905.1). Classification (NCBI taxonomy): domain Eukaryota; kingdom Metazoa; phylum Chordata; class Amphibia; order Anura; family Ranidae; genus Glandirana; species Glandirana rugosa. The sequence goes on from BLSH010049313.1 coordinate 2,149,338, forward strand.
AAGTCTTTCCAAGTCGGAGTGACTTGAGACTCAGGGGAGAGAGCCAAGTCTGGGCAGACAGCCAACTTCTGAGTCATCATTGATAAAAGAGTTACAAAGTCATTTACTTCAAAGGCATTGAACTCTGAGTGAACTCCCCTTCTATAGTTGTTTGGTTTAACCATTTAAAGACTAAATCTTTCCTGACACTTGCTGTTTACAAATAAAAATCCATTATTTTGTGCTAGAAAATGACATAGAACCCCCAAACATTATATATTTTTTTTTTAGCAGAGACCCTAGAGAATAAGATGGCGGTTGTTGCAAATGTCACACGCTGTTTGCGCAGCAGACTTTTAAACGCAATTTTTTGGGAAAAATTACCCCTTTCAAAAACCTAAACAGTGCTGTTAGCCCAATTTTTTTGTATATTTAATATATTACGCCGCGAGAATCGTGATCTTTATTCTAAGCAAAAAAATCGTGATTCTCATTTTGGCCAGAATAGTGCAGCTCTAATAGCTACTCAATCAACATTCCTGAGTGCACTCTACGCACACAGCCCCAATAGCGGGTGGGTGTATGCATCACTGCAACAGGGGTACCTCTGGTGTCGTATAAAGTACCTGGCGACTAATTATCAATGGTCACTGTCGTTGAGGCCCTTCTGTAAGGTGGTGCAAAGGCTAATGGGCTGTTAGGTAAGGATCTATCTTTATTGCATTAACTGTGGGTGGTAAGGGATTAAACTCTGTAGCTCCACTCCACTAATCTTGGAATGCAACAGGTCTGGTCCCATGCACTTGGCGGTCAGTCAGCCCAGCAGTCTCAGTCCTCATGATCGGCTCCTCACAATCATGTCCTCTCTGAGGTGCACACAGCAACCGGTCTCCCTAATTCAAATTCTAAGGAACAGCAACACTCTATGTGTGTCTGTCTCTCGCTCTGGTCCTCTCAGATTCTGTCCTGTGTAGACAAGCACATCACAGGTCCGCTCGCACTGGTTTCCCTACACTGTCTGCCTGGTGTCCTGCACAGACACCAGCAATAGGTCTTCACTAATAGGCTCCTCACGTTGTTCTGCCCAGATCCCCACACACTTTTTTTTTTTTTGCAAATTCTTTTTATTAGTGATCCCCACACATTTGCCCAGGAAAAGTTCTCTGTCCTTTTTTAAGCAGGAAGTCCTGGGTATTGAAGTCCACAGGACAATCCTCCATTTTGTATTGTGCGGCGCTCCTTTAAGGACTACCATTCCCAGGATCCTTGGCACCTACATAGCAAGTTCCTCCCTCCCCTGATTGGCTCAAACACTGCTGCTGTGAGGGAAGAAGGTGAAGGAGCAAGCGGGCGATTTCTCAGCAGCATGATAGGGAAGCGAGGGAAGAGAGCTCTGCAGCCCAGCCGCTCTGTCTCAGTGTAGAGATGGGAGGGAGGGAAGCCTGCAGCTGCACACACTCAGCCTGCAGTACTTGGCTACATACTTTAATGATGTACAACGGATATGCAATTAGCGGACCTCCAGATGTTGCAGAACTACAAGTCCCATGAGGCATAGTAAAACTCTGACAGCCACAACCATGACACCCAGAGGCAGAGGCATGATGGGACTTGTAGTTCTGCAACAGCTGGAGGTCCACTAATTGCATATCCCTGGACTACAGTGTCCTGGAAGGGATCATGTGGCGTTAGGTCACATGATGGAGGTAAGAAGCCAGATTTTTTTGTAGCAGTGTTTAGAAAAAAGGTTTTTTTTATTCATAAAGTGATTTGATAATGCTGACTTGTCCCATTGATTCATGTAATGTGTAAATTGTAAGGCTAGATCTACTTTCAATTTTTACACTACACTGGCTTCAACACACAGCTACTGGTCTCTAATCCTTTTACTCATCATCCCCTGTTTTTTCTCTCCGCACATTGCTCAGCTTGGTCTCTATAACTACCTGTCAACAATCACAGCTTTACATAATAGGTGCATTTATATACGTATGTGCAGTGATTCATCCTTGGCACTGGTGTCACCTAAGGAAAAGCCTGAAGGATGTAGAGTGGTATCCGAGATTTAAACTGTCCATACATTCGTTATTTTTTGTCCGTTCAACCAGCGGGTTGAACGAAAACAAAGGATTCCCCCATCCACACCCTCAATACACTCCCCACTCCACCAAAAACGGAAATACATTTTGGCCAGAGCTTCGTTAAAACTTTAAAGCCAAGTGTATCTATACAACCAATATAATTGGGCAACTAACTCCTTCAGGCATCAAGACAAAACGCTGGAGAGAAAAGTCATGAACACAGACTTGGGATTGGTGAAAAAAATCTCAGCTTGGAGAAGCAGTGTTCAGGGAGGGCCTGCCAGTCTACTCCCCTTCAGAAATGGCCATGTGACCTGTACCCAGTTCCATGACCTTGCCTGAATAAATTCCTGACAAGCCACAACATACAGCAACAATATCATTATTCAGAACAAGCTGAATTATTAAAAAGCCATTCTTGTACTTTAGTCAAGGGATTCTGTTTAAGTTGAGATGATGTCATCAGTCTGCTGCAGGCAGGAGGAAGCATTTCTTCCCCTATGATCAGAATACAACATGGTAACTTTGTAGCAAGTGTAAGAGGTTCACTCCAAGTGTAGTAGAGTGATCTCATGTCATTGTACTGGCTGGGCTGCCTTGCTTTTACATTTTGATCTCATATCAACGAATTTTGTTTTTGTTTGTTCAATGTTTAAGGATGGAGGCATGTTATGGGTAGTACTAGACCCTTTTTCTTTTGCATTATTTCTAGTGCTAAAAAGCCTGAAACCTGCCTCAGTGTGAAAGGGGTCTTAAGGACACCGCCACTCACTGTTTCTTCTTTTTAAGGGCTTTGTTTGGCCATTTTTATTAAAAGAAAGTTCAAACACAAAACATGAGTTTCCCTCGCAGGGATTTTCAGCATTCCTTTTTGCCATCAACATAAACGACATTCAGCCCTTTTGGCTTTCACTTGCAGCACTGCTGCTCTGGCCTTACTCTCCAAGCCCTTGTCTGTCTCCTACAGACTGTTCACCAACTTGGTTCACACAGCTAGCAGCCTCTTGATGCACTGGCTCCCACGTGAAGTACTCCTGGGCGAGACCTCCTGTCTGCCGGGGTGGAGCTCAGAACCATGGTCAGATTGTTAATAAAAGCCCAGCACACACCTGGCCAATCAGTACGCTGGCCATTCTGAATACCTGTATCCAGGATTGGAGATTTCATACCACCCGGATCATTTTGAAATCTCCAAGCACCAGGTCCCAAAACAAATTTAAAGCAGTTGTTTCCACAACAAAATAAAAAAATCTGCAAAGCAAAGGCATAATGAGCTAGTATGCATCGCATACTAGCTCATTATGAAATACTTACCTCAGAATGAAGCTCCCGCAGGTCCGCCCAGTCCCAGAGGAGGGAGCTGCCATCTTCCCTCCGTCGATCCTTCTGGGTAGGCGGCTCCAGCGCTGTGAGTGGCTGGAGCAGCGAGACATCACTCCCACGCATGTGCAGGAGCCCGCCTTTACAGCGGCCTTTTCGGCAGGGTCCAGCGATATGTGCCGGGCCTTCGCCGAGACATCACTGCGCATGTGCCTGCTAATGTCAGCGGCGCTTGCAGTGAGCATATCTCCTAAACCGTACAGGTTTAGGAGATATTCTTTTTACCTACAGGTAAGCCTTATTATAGGCTTACCTGTAGGTAAAAATGTAATCTATGGCAATACAACCACAAGAAAACACAGAGGAAACTGAAAAGCCAGCTTCCTCTTCATGTCACAAGCTCTCTGGAGCCCCTCAACCCATCTGGTTGAGAATTCTTAGTCACAATCTCTTTCTAGACCCTGTTAGGGCAACGCTCTGCCGCACAAGTCACAAGAAAAGAGGCTGCAGCAGGGGCTGATGTTTGTCAGACATTTGTGAACACAGTCAAGAACTACAAGGACACCAGGATTTACACGATTGTGTCATCTCTGAGCCAGCATCTTAAGATAGGACTGTCCATTTGGAGAGAAAAAAAGATGAAGGCATTGTCAGGTGGAGTACCGTGATTTCTGTAAGAGGTAATAATTACCTGGAAGTGTTACACATAATTTAGCATGCTGCGCATGAAAATATATACCTGTCAACAGATCCACTTTACATTTTTTTAACAGAAATTGACAGCAGCTTTGCCACATCCTGGCATACAATGTTACTAAAGATAAAATGCTGGGAGTTGTAGTTTAATGACAGAAATATTTGTGTTCCGCTAGAGTTGTATAAAATGAAATATTCCCAGCCCGATGATGTAAACAAGCTGACCCATCGCTATCCGAAATTACACTTTAATTTGCTTTCTGCTACTAAAAATACCACGGCAGACACTGACCCCAGGATGACTCAAAATACAATGTCAATGCTCTCCACAAAGACTGATGCGTCCGCAGTGATGAAAGGGTCTGCAGGAACATTCCGATAGATAAAACTGGGCCCGCAACATGCAACAAATGATCTAAACATTCCCAAACGACTGATAGTATTTGTAGAGAAAAAAATGAACTCCAATAAGGCATTAAAGACACCCAAATAGGTTGTTTACACCATTGCCTTTTATGTGCACTACAATGCAGGAGCACAGCAGGCCAAGGCACCATGCACACTAGCTTATTGTTAAGCTCCCACTTTAAGCATTTTTTTTCCTGCCCCTAGAAGCAAATAGTGTTATCCTATGTGTCCATGCACATTATTGTAAGCTATGGCGTTTTTCAAGCTTCAGCTTCTAGGAGCGTTTTTGTGTAGCGATATGCCAGTCCTTAGAATCACCTAAATGCTGTTAACTGATGCCAAGCACCGTCCTTAACCACTTGCCAACCTCCTCGCGTACATTTACTGCGGTAAGTTGGCTCCGCTGTGCATCTATAAACGGCAATCCGTGCAGCCGCAGTTGCCAGCAGCGCGCTCTCGTGCCCGCCGCACTCTGCGTGAGTGTGGCTGCGGGTCAGACGGACTCGATGTCTGCCGATGACCAGCGATCGCCTGATACAGAAGAAAAGCGGGAAACTGCTGATGTAAACACAGTTAACCCCTTGATTGCCCCCTGCAGGTTAACCCCTTCCCCGCCAGTGACATTTATACACTAATCAGTGGCTATTTTTAGCTCTGATCGCTGTATAAATATCAATGGTCCCAAAAAAGTGTCAAAAACGGCCGATCTGTCCGCCGCAATATCGCAGTCCTGATAAAAATCGCACATTGCCGCTATTACCAGTAAAAAAAATAAGAAAAACGCCATAAATTAATTCTCATCGTTTGTAGACGCGATAACTTTTGCTCAAACCAATCAATAAATGCTTTTGCGATTTTATTTATCAAAAACATGAGGAAGAATATATATATTGGCTTAAACTGATTACATTTGTTCTTTTATGTATTTTTTTTAGATATGTATTATAGCAAAAAGCAAAAAATGTTTTTTTTTTTTCAAAATTGACGCATTTTTTTGTTTATAGCGCAAAAAATAAAAATCACAGAGGTGATCAAATACCACCAAAAGAAAGCTCTATTTGTGGGGGAAAAAAAGGACGTCAATTTTGTTTGGGTACAAGGTCGCACGGCCGCTCAATTGTCAGTTAAAGTGATGCAGTGCCCAATCGCAAAAAGTGCTCTGGTCAGTAAGGGGGTAAATCCTTCCGGGGCTGAAGTGGTTAAAGCGGAGTTCCACCCAAAAGTGACATGCTACAATTGGTATGTCATTTTTTTTGGGGGGGGGGGGGCCAGGCACCTACTTTAGACAGGTACTTCGCTCCCACTTCCTGGTCTGGCCGCCTAGGCAACTCCACCTCTCCCCCTCCATCCATGCAATCTTCTGGGACACGTTACAGGGTCCAGAAGATTGCCTGGATATTGAAACAATGCAGCACGGCTCGCGCATGCGCAGTTCGTGCCCGGCCATGAAGCTGAAAGCTGTCACGGTCAGGTGGCCACAGTTGCAATGTCGGCACCGCGGAGAGGAGCTTTTTGTAGCTGCTGACTTTTAATAAACCTAAAAACTAGTGGAACTCCGCTTTGACAACCGGTGTATAGCTTGTTTTTAAGGAGTGGGCTGGCAAGCTGAAAGCTGAATGTAAACAAAACAATTGCCGGCAATAAAAATTGAGAAAAAACAGCGTGGGGGTCCCCCTAATCCATGGCAGCTCCTTATCCACGCATGCAGCCTGGCAGGCCAGGAAGGAGACGATAACAAGGGAGCGCCCCCCGCCCCATGAACCATATCAGGCTACATGCCCTCAACATGTGGAGTGGTTTGGGGTATGTTGATGAGGACTAGGGCCTCTTCTCCACAACCCTGGTCCAGTGGTTGTGGGGGTGCAGGGGGTGACTTATCGGAATCTGGAAGCCCCCTTTAACGATGGGGTCGGGAGATCCCTCCCATGTGAGAGCATTAATCAGAGAAGCAGCCAAGAGGTCCATGGTAACTCTGGAGGAGCTGCAGAAATCCACAGCTCAGGTGGGAGAATCTGTCCACAGGACAACTATTAATTGTGCACTCCACAAATCTGGCCTTTATAGAAGAGTGGCAAGAAGAAAGCCATTTTTGAAAGAAAGCCATAAGAAGTCTAATTTGTAGTTTGCAAGAAGCCATGTGGGGGACACAGCAAAGATGTGGAAAAAGGTGCTCTGGTCAGATGAGACCAAAATTGAATTTTTTTGCCTAAAAGCAAAATGTTATGTGTGGCAGAAAACTAACACTGCGCATCACCCTGAACACACCATCCTCACCATGAAACATGGTGGTGGCAGCTTCATGTTATGGGGATGCTTTTCTTCAGCAGGGACAGGGAAGCTGGTCAGAGGTGATGGGAAGATGGATGGAGCCAAATACAGGGCAATCTTAGAAGAAAACCTGTTAAGAGTCTACAAAAGACTTGAGACTGAGGCGGAGGTTCACCTGAGAATGGCTTCTGTCAGGCGGAGACCTGACAGAAGCCGTAATCGGCTCCGATCGGGTCTCCTTCGGCAAATTCCGGAAGCGACGTCACAACGTCGCTTCCGGTTTACACGGCGGCTAACGGCGCCAATTTTAAAAAAGTGACAGTATTCAGAATCTCCGTTTTTAGCGATCTGAATACTGTGAAGTGCAAAGGAGGGATGGGGGGTCTTTTAGACCCCCCGGCCCTCCAAAAAGAGTACCTGTCACCATATATTACTATCACAAGGGATGTTTACATTCCTTGTGATAGCAATAAAAGTGATCAGATTTTTTTTTTTTAAAGGAACAGTGCTAAAAATAAATAAATAAATAAAATTAAAAAAAAAAAAAGATTTAAATCGCCACCATCCCCGCGAGCTACCGCAGCAAAGAAAAAGCATATGTAAGTCGCGCCCACATATGAAAACGGTGTTCAAACCACACATGTGAGGTATCACCGCGATCGCCAGAGTGTGGGCAGTAATTCTAGCAAAAGACCTCCTCTGTGACTCTAACCTGGTAACCGTTAAAATTTTTTAAAGCGTCGCCTATGGAACTTTTTAAATACCGGACTTTATCGCCATTCCGCGAGTGCGCGCAATTTTCAACCGTGTCATGTATGGTATCTATTTACTCAGCGTAACATCCTCTTTCACAATATGCAAAAAAATTGGGCTAACTTTACTGTTGTGTTATTTTTTAACTCAAAAAAGTAAAATTGTTCCAAAAAAATCGTGCTTGAAAGACCGCTGCGCAAATACCGTGTGACAAAAAGTATTGCAACGATCGCCATTTTTATTCTCTAGGGTGTTTGAAAAAAAATATATATAATGTTTGGGGGTTCAAAGTAATTCTCTAGCAAAAAAAAATGTTTTTAGCTTGTGACCACCAAATGTAAAAAAGTGGCCCGGTAGGTAAGTGGTTAAAGTGGTTGTCAATCCGTGGCAAACACTTTAACCTACAGGTAAGCCTATAATAAGGCTTACCTGTAGGTGCCCTGCACATCTCCTAAACCTGCATGGTTTAGGAGATATACAGTGTACTAACATTGCCGATGTCATTAGGCACATGCACAGTGAAGAAACGGCCTCTGTGCCGTTTCTTCACTGAGATTGTGCCGTGACTGGCCCATCTGGGTTTACTTCCTCTTTAACAGATCATAACATGTATTTTTTTAAATGTAAGCAGTGTAAGTAACTGAACTTAACCTGGTATTAGTCTCTAGCGAGGCTCCGACTGGGGGATTGTGAAGAGACACAATAAGCCAGTCAGTTATGATGCAGTGCAAGGAGCATGCTGATGGGAGAAGACTGCAGGAAGAAGATCTCACCAGTCTCCTGCTTCTCCTTTCACTGTCCAGTCAAAGGCTGGGAGGGCAAGACCTTTTAGGCCTCATGTACACTGCTGTTGATAAACAGACGTTTAGGGGCAGTTGGGTGTTTTTTTCAGCTGCCCCGAACTCTCCTCTATGTTATCTTATCAGTACATGTACACAGGGTCATTTATAGTCGTTTCTAGGCAGTTGAGTTTAGAGGCATTTGATGGAAAGCAAAAAAATGCGTTTGGGATGGATGTTCAGAGGCATTTGAAACGCCAAATGCCTGTAACAGCTTGTAAACGCGCCTAAACGCGGTAACTCTTGTGTAGGAGCGTTTTGTTTAAAGACGTTTTTCATTTTTAACAAAAAAAAAAAAATGGTTCTAGACGCAAACGCGGCTAAACTGACGTTTTTATATACGTCTCGGTTTCTAGCTGTCAAGTTGAGTCGTTCAGGAGAGGTTGAAAAACGTCCCGTGTATATGTAAGCTGTTAGCAGCTTCTAGCAGTTGTTAGTAGCTTCAAATGTAGGCCAAAGGGATATTGAGCAAGTGGAGAGCCTAGGGTTGGAGCACCACGTCCAATAAATTATGAATCCAAGAAACGAAAAAGAAAGGGAAACCTCAAAACGAGGGTCCCAGGGACTTTAAAGGTGCTCCGTAATAATACTCCAAACTACACAAATTATTTAGTAAAAAAATCTAAAACCACTGCATGATCTCAGTGAAGGAACGGCACGGAGGCCATTTCTTCACTGCGCATGTGCCCAATGACGTGGGCACATCACAGTACACTGCATATCTCCTAAGCCATGCAGGTTTAAGAGATATGCAGTGAACCTACAGGTAAGCCTTATTATAGGCTTACCTGTAGGTTAAAGTGGTTGTCAAGGTTTGACAACCACTTTAAGCAGAGTTTAAGTGGCAGGAGCTTAGAGGCTGTTAGAGGCAGGAAAACACGCATTGCCGGTGCGTTCAGGAGCAGCAGAGTTTGAGCAGAAAACTACATTTGAAGCTAAGAAACGAAAAAGAAAGGGAAACCTCAAAACGAGGGTCCCAGGGACTTTAAAGGTGCTCCGTAATAATACTCCAAACTACACAAATTATTTAGTAAAAAAATCTAAAACCACTTTATTTTATTACATATAGAGATAAAATATGTTCCCCATGTGTCGGAAACACATTACAAACAAAATCAAAACATATATAATATTGTACAATTACAAAGCAAGTCCAGATGGATCCTACTTAGGGTCAGCTGAACCCCGCTCGACATGTTTCGCCCTTGGGGGCTTCATCAGGAGACTCAGAGGGGCTGACTGCGATACAAAGGATATTTGTCATTTGTCATAATAATGAAAAGATTCATACAAAATGTATTCAACCAATAAGATACCATGGGAATTAGATTGATATAAATTTGATGTTGCAGGATAATAATACTTTCAAAACCCTTATGTTGTGTACTAACCTCCATATATATCCATTACTAATAACTACATAAATTATGCAGATGTA
>BLSH010049313.1:2197961-2208748 GCA_018402905.1 Glandirana rugosa
CGACTGTCTCTCCTCCTCCTTTGGTGGAGATACCCGCCGTATCTGTCTCCCGACACTCTGGGGGAGGCGGGTGATGTCGGGTCGTCCGATTTTATCTTAACGGACGACCCGACAATCTTTTGATGTCCTTCCTCACAGTCTGGCGACGGACGGTCATGTCCTGCCTCTTGCCGGTCGCCAGAATGTTTGTCCTACAGTGTCCCCTTATTGCCGAAAGTCGTTTAAGATGATGTCTGATGATGTCTCCTTGATGTCTCGAGTCGTCTTCTACCTACCGTATCAACCACTTCCATCCTCTAGTCGTTGTTCCTGTACTTTTTTGAAAAAAAAGGGCCGCCCATAGAGGTGGTTTCCTCCTCCTCTCTGTCAGCACTGCCCCCCCCCCCCTCGTCCGCCTGCCATCTCTCATCAATGATAGCAGTGATCTCCTGCTACGACATGCCTGGTATTCCTGGAATGTCTGGCATGCTTGCTATGTGAACTCCGCTTCTGTGACTTTCTCCTGTCATAGCCATATTGTGATATACACCGCGGAGCGCACTGTTTCGATACGGCTATGACAGGAGAGAGTAACAGAGCGGTGTTCACATAGCAAGCATGCCAGACATTCCAGAAATATCAGGCATGTCGTATCAGAAGATCTCTGTTATTTCTGGAATGTCTGGCATGCTTGCTATGTAATCTCCGCTCTGTAACTTTCTCCTGTCATAGCCGTATCCGAACAGTGCGCTCTGCGGTGCATATCACAATACCGCTGTGACAGGAGAAAGTCATAGAGCGGAGTTTACATAGCAAGCATGCCAGGCATTCCATAAATACAGGCATATTATAGCAGGAGATCTCTGCTATCATTGAAGAGAGATGGCGCGCGCGGGGGGGGGTCACCGCACTGATGGGCACTGATAAGCGGCACTGGTGGGCACGGTGTTACCGCACTGATGGGCACTGATAAGCGGCACTGGTGGTGGGCATGTGTCACCACACTGATGGGCACTGATAAGGGGCACTAGTGGGCACGGTGTCACCGCACTGATGGGCACTGATAAGCGGCACTGGTGGGCACGGTGTCACCACACTGATGGGCACTAATAAGCAGCACTGGTGGTGGGAACAGTGTCACTGCACTGATGGGCACTGATAAGCGGCACTGGTGGGCATGGTATCATCGCACTGATGGGCACTGATAAGCGGCACTGGTGGGCACGGTGTCACCTCACTGATGGGCACTGATAAGCGGTACTGGTGGTGGGCACTATGTCACTGCACTAATGGGCACTGATATGTGGCACTGGTGGTGGGCACGGTGTCACCGCACTGATGGGCATTGATAAGCGGCACTGGTGGGCACGGTGTCACCGCACTGATAAGCGGCACTGGTGAGCACAGTGTCACCTCACTGATGGGCACTGATAAGAGGCACTGGTGGGTACGGTGCCACTGCACTGATGGGCACTGATTTTTTGAAAATCCCAGAGTTCTGCTTTAAAGAAAGTGTAACACAACTAGGAACATCACAAAGAGGACGGGAACATCTGACGTTCCAAGATGTTCGGCTCTAAAACCAGAAGGTGATTTCAGCTCTTTGCCTGCTCAGACAAGCTTTATAAATTCTGCACTTTGAACGGATGTAGAGAAGAGAAAATTGCAGATAAAAAGGTACAACTTGTGTAGGAAATTTGTTTCATCTCTGTGTATGACCTGAGGTTAGAGACTTCACTTGGTATATGTAAGGGTTTACAAATGTGTTATTGGATTGTATTATTAAGGGTTATTATGTGGAACTTCACCCTTATCATAAAAATGACAACAAAGGCACCTTTAGAAATGTTTAAATAATAGCAATATACAAACAGATACGTATAAATAATTTTAGGATATTTATATACATTGCACATTTTTCTTTTCCTCTCCATTCTTCTCATAGTGGCAATTTTCACTAAGGGCAGATGAATCCATCTCCATTTACTTCCTGGAATTCTGCCTAGAACTCTGGGCCTGCCTCATAGAACATGTGACAGGAGCTTCCTGGGATGCAGCTGTGAAGCCAGGGTTGCATCACCAGTACCTCGCTTAAAGCGGAGTTCCACCAAAAGTGGAACTTCCGCTTTAACTGATAGTAACCCCCTGACATGCCACAATTGGTATGTCATTTTTTTTTTGGGGCGAGTGGGGGGCCTCACTCCCACTTCCTCTCCTGGCACCGCGATGCCAGAAGGAAGTTCACCTCTCCCCCCTCCCTCCCTGCAATCTTCTGGGACACGTCACAGGTCCCAGAAGATTGCCCTGCCATTCCCAGCACGCAGCACGGCTCGTGCATGTGCATGTGCAGTGCATGCCTGACTGTGAAGCCACAGTCGGGCACCCACACTTGCTATGTCGGCGCTGCGAAGGGGAGGGGGAGAGGGCTTCAGGCAGCCTCATCGCTGGAGCGTGGGACAGGTGAGTAGCCATTTATTAAAAGTCAAGAGCTACACCTTTTGTAGCGCTGACTTTTAAAAGGGCGGAACTCCGCTTTAAGGCTACTTTCACACTGCGGGGTAAAACCCCGCCGTTTTAGCTGAGTTCTACCGACGCTGCAGGCAGCGTCACTCAGTCGGCAAGGGGATAAAACGGGATTAAAAGTGCTGGCGCTCCGCACTTCCGAGGCGGTGGGCAGCCGCTTCGGAAGCGCTTGCCATTCATTTCAATGGCAGGGGCTGTAGAGGAGCAGTATATACACCGCTCACTTCACCGCCCCAAAGATGCTACTTGCAGGACTTTTTGTAACGTCCTGCAAGCGTACCGCCCCAGTGTGAAAGCACTCAGGCTTTCATATTGGGGTGGATTTTTTAGGCGCTTTATAGGCGCTATTTTTAGCTAAATGGCGCCTGTAAATCGCCTCAGTGTGAAAATAGCCTGACAAGGAATTGTTAAACCAGTAATTATAAGTAAAAGCAACAAATGTTTGTTTAACTAATGGGTGTAAGGTGATTCCATATCAGCATGCAGAGCTGCAAGCTGATGTGATTTTTATTGGATGGAGGGGAAGGTCTGTTTTAACCAGTTATTTTTATTGTGCATTCATCTCTATCTTCTCTGTAACTGGGGCCTGGCAGAGAGCGGGTCCCTTGCCTATATACTAGAGCTGCACGATTAATCGTTAAAAGATTGCGATCTCGATTCAACCCCCCTCACAATCTCAACCCAACATGTCCCGGACTTTATGTGAACCGCTCAGAGCTGTCAAAAAAAAAAAAAAAAAACAGGCAGTCTGCTAACTATAAACATTGTAATGTTTTGTTCTAGATCAAAGGAATTAACTTCGATCTGTAAATTTAAGTCAATTTAACCACTTAAAGACCAAACCCTTTTCTGGCACTTGTTGATTTCAAGTTAAAATCATTATTTTTTTGCTAGAAAATTACTTAGAACCCCAAACATTATATAAGTATATTTTAAGCAGAAACCCTAGAGAATAAAATGGTGATCATTGCAAGCAAAAAAATTGTGATCCTCATTTTGGACAGAATCGTGCAGCTCTACTATATACTGTACTTTGGGCTATAAGTGTCCCTCTTTAAAATCTCAGATAGTTGGGAGGTATCCTTCCCCCACTTCACACAGCTCTAACACCCTGGAAAGGGACACAAAAAAAGATGTCTAATCAAAGCACTCATAACAGCCAGTTTCAAGATAACAATTTTACCTATTTCAAGAGACAGCTGAGCTGAGCTGAAAAGATACAAATTCAGTTCTATGATAGACCCTATTACAGAGTGCCATCCACTTAATTATGAAGTAAGACTACATTTATGCAGTATATGTAGTAAGCGCAATGCAAATACTAATGAAGCACTTTGAACTTAACCTTTCATAAAGTGACATGTGCAATAAATAGTTAAACAAAATATATAGAAATACATCAATCAATATACACTACAAAATATAATTCACAATGTGTATAAAAAAGTGAAAAACTGCAAAAATAAATGTGTAGTCCATGTAATAGTCCCATATACCATTACAATCTTCTCTGTGCAATCAATGCATAGTATCTGAGAAATTTCCTTAAATCAGTGTAATCTCTTGGAAAACAACACCGCAGTGCCCTTCACTACCCCTTGTGGATATCCTCTCACCTGGTACTGTGGACCCCAGTAGAGTAAATGGGGTCTCATGCGCTTTCTAAACAACAGCTCAGTTGTTCATCCTCTCCATATGCTGAACCTCAGATAACAATCCCTCAGGAGCAGGTGCAGGTCAACCAAAAAAGGGAAGCACAGACACCCAATAGTGCAGAACATTTCATATAAGTTTATTAGTAAAAAATAGATATTGCACTTTATTCCATAAATAACAGGCATACAATAAGACTAGCAAATGTTGTTTTTAAAGATGGCATCTTGAACCCGCCCAGCGTCATGACGTCACTGTCCACCTCTCGCATTGCGCCCTAATTGGCTTTCTCAAAGGCTGTTTGAGAAAGCCAATCAGGGTGCAGAGTGTGAGATGGGCCATCTTTGAGAACGGTATTTGCTAGTTTTATTATATGGCTGTCATTTATGGAATACATGTAAGTGCAATACCTATTTTTTACCAATAAACTTATATGAAATGGTCTGCACTGGTGGATGTCTGTGCTTCCCTTTTTTGGTTGACCTGCACCTGCTCCACAGTACCAGGTGAGAGAATACCATGGGGTGGTGAAGGGCACTGGAGTGTTGTTTTCATATGTGAAGAGATTACATGGAGTTAAGGATATTTCCTGGATATTATGCATTGATTGCACAGAGCTTGTATGGTGTATGGGACTATTACATGGACTACACACTTATTTTTACATTTTGTGCACTTTTTTTGATATATATTATGTATGATTTCATACACATTTGTATATGATTTATGGATTATATTTTACAGTGTACAGATTGATGTATTTTATATATATTTTTTGTAACTATTTATTGCACATGTCACTTTATGAAAGGTTAAAGTGTTACTAAACCCAGTAATATGAAAATAGTTAATCTGCCACCCAACAGTGCCCGCAGCTTATAAATCTTCTTTTTACATTAAAATACTGCCACTATATACCTTTTTGGGTGATTTGTATACCATGGTTTCCTGATAACCTGCACAGTTTGTCCATAGCTGTGTGTTCAGGTAGGAGGAGATTTCCACTACGGCCTCTATACACGCCCACATGTGTGATGTCAATATCATGTAACCTGAACAGTTCAACAGGAAATGTACTCTCCAGCATAAGAGACCAAACTGAGCATGTGCAGCTTTACCGCCATGCTGTGTATTATATGGACTTGCTTAGATTGACAGTGCACGAGGGAAGAATCTATGCATACAGGGTAAAACAGCCTTTTTTAAACAATGCTGAGGATTAACCCCTTAAGTTCCACAGTGAGTATAACAAGCATGCTATGCTGCATATACAGACTGGTGTTACTGTTGTGAGTTTAGTAACATTTTAAGTTGAAAGCACTTCACTAGTATTTGCTTTATGTTTTCTATATACCGTACAGTGTAGTGATAACAGGTGGTAGCTGCTTTCTGTTGATTAATAGATTTCTTTCAATTTGTTTCATTTTGTAGCGTGGAGTTACTATTTATTCTAATATGTAAGTAACTGCAATAGAAGTGCACGCTCTGCTCCTTCACTGACACCAAAACTAAACAGCAGAAAGGATTAAACACTGCAATATTTCCCACAGCTGACTTTGAGCACACGGCTGTGCATACCTTACATGACCTTGCCAACAGAAAAAAAGCTATTGTATAGTCTACATCTGATATCAGTACAATCATTATCATTGTAAATGTTTATGCAAAGAGTGACATATTCGCCAACACACCTGCCATCTCATCAGTATTAAAAGGAAAATGCAGATACAACAAGAGAAGCCTGCATTCTCAGTAATACGGCCTACCTGTCTTGTGGCTCTGATGAACATGCAGAGCCTCACCCACACACTGCAGCATGAGAGGGAGGTTGCACAGGTCAGAATCATGAGACAGAAGCAGCGGTCCCATACACCTATCAGACAACAGCCAGACACCTAGCTAGGTCATTAATAGCAGCATTTAAATAGGAGACATCATTTCTGCTGTGGTTCTATACAGTTTTACACATTAAAGCGGAGTTCCACTTTAAGGACTTTGTCATGTAATTTTTTTGGGGGGAGTGGGTACCTAGTTTTGACAGGTACTCAGCTCCCACTTCCACTGTGGCTAGGGGACTCAAGCGGAAGTTCTCCTCTCCCCCTCCCTCCCTGCAATCTTCTGGGACATGTCACAGGTCCCAGAAGATTGCCCGGCCATTGAGGAGGCGCAGTGTGACTCACGCATGCGCAGTGCGCACCTGGCTGTGAGGCTGCAAGCTGTCACAGCCGGGTGCCCACACTTGTGATGCTGACGCCGGGGAGAGGTAAGGGAGAGAACCAAGGGTTTGTGCGGCCACATCACTGGACAGGTAAGTGTGTGTTTATTAAAAGTCAGCAGCTACAACTTTTAATAAACACAAAAACAAATGGAACTCCTCTTTAGCTGTATTTTAATGTGTGTGGTTGCTGTCAAGTTTAACCACGCACTAATATCTTGTACCTATCAGGATCTCCAGTGCTGGATGGATATCCACATCAGGACCTACAGATAGAGATGAATGTCAAGCCACCACAAAGTCAAAAAGGATTGTCATCGTCCCCAGACAGATTCTCTACAATAAAGATTAAATAAATAATATGGAGTGCAGCTATGAGGGAGTGATACTCCAGGTACTGTATGCTTGTATTTATTTATTTTACATAGTTACATATGTAAATACACATATAAGGCGCTCTTTAAACGGAACCTATTCCAAGCAGGTGGCCCCTTGTGGTTACTATGCAGCAGAGCAGTAATTCAGCACGGAATCTATGGGAATCACTGTAGTAGCAGCACCTACTACAGTCATTCTCTTCTTCCACAGCGAAGGAGCAGATATGAAACATGTACAGTACAATTACATTGGTCCAGACTGGAGCAATGTACGTACCTATGTAACACAATCCATGCCAGGAATTTAGCTTTAATCATGGCTTAATGGCCAGCACAGTGGCTAAGTGGTTGACACTTCTGCCTGGCAGCACTAGGGTCACCGGTTCGAATCTCAACCATAGCACTCCCTGCCTGGAGTTTGCATGTTCTCCCTGTGACTTTATGGGTCTCCTCCTACACTCCAAAGACATGCTGGTAGGTTGGTTGACCCCTATCTAAATTGGCCCTAGTGTCTATGACATGTCAAATCAACGGCAATGGCACCGTCCTAATCAGTGCGAAACCGCACTTGCGGCACCGCACCAATTTCAAAAAGTAGTTCTTGTACTACTTTTTGCCATTTCAGGTGCAATTTCCATAGGCAACTGTGCAGAAACCCTCACAGATGCCGCTGAAATCAGGACTGACACGTGGGAATGAAATGGTATGAGTTCAGCTGAACTCGCACCATTTCATTCCCGCACTCCTGTGAACCAGGGCTGAATGTGAGTTAGGGACCTTAGATTGTAAGCTCCTTGAAGGCAGGCACTGATGTGAATGTACAATATATGCGTAAAGTACTGTGTACCTTGACAGTGCTATATAAGTACCTGGAAAAAAAAAATTATTGCAGGTGAAGACACAAACTACTGCATAAAAATTTCACCACTGTGGGAAGGACAGAGACATAATTTACTCTCACCATTGTGAGAGGAGCGGAGACAAACAACTGCCATGGAATGTCAATTGTAGGTGGTGTTATAAACAAAACAAGAGGTCCTGGGAAGCTCCATGTTCTTGCTCAGCTATCCATCAACCGGTATACCCATGTGAGCGCGTACTAGGCTGAAATGACGGTTCTCAGGGAATATAAACAGTGCCGCACCCAAAAGCATACTCTCACAGGGGACATTCAAGGAAACCCATTTAGTGTTCTTGGGAGAATTTCCCAAGGATTTCTGCCCCCCACAAGAGCCTGAAAAACCACAAGTCTATACAAACTGAAAAGTACTGTATCACTGACACTACAGGGTGAATTGTGGATATGACACATACATAACACAAAAGAGTTTATAAAATATTTACATGAAATCCATTTTCAAAAACAAAAAATATCCAATATGCTCATAGGTAACTTTGAAATGTTTATTTTAAGGCTTGGTTCACACTACAGCGATGCAACTCGGATGAGATTTACAGTGTGATTATGTGGTGCGACTTTGATGCAACTTTAATTCGACTGCATTTTTTATGGGGCCAAGTCGCACTGTAAATCACATCAAAGTAGTGCAGGAACCTTTTCCAAAATCGCACTGCTCTGAGTCACATTGAGTTTAACGGACACTATTGAAAACAATGAGATTTCCTTTGGCATGCGATTCTGCGTACCTCAAGTCACATCAGAAATTGCACTTGCAACCAAGCCTAAAAAAAAGAAAAGGCTGTACACAAGTAGAAAAAATAGGATTTTTTGACTTACCGTAAAATCCTTTTCTCTGAGTTCATTGACGGACGCAGCCTCTTAATCTTGACATGTGGGGTATGCACCTTTTACCAGGAGTAGACTAGGCAGAACATAGTTCAGACAAAAAGCAAGCTAGCCCCTCCCAGGGGGCAGTCTTCACTCTGCATAACCCCCTCTGCCCTGCTAGTACTTCAGTTCGTACCAAGCAGTACAAACTCAGAACACAGAGGGGTCGGTGCTGCGTCCTTCAATGAACTCAGAGAAAAGGTTTTTACGGTAAGTCAAAAAATCCTATTTTCTCTTTCGTTCATTGACGGACGCAGCCTCTTAATCTTGACATGTGGGGACGTCCCAAAGCAGTGTCAAACAAAGAGGCGTAGGCAACAACAATAACAACTGTACCCAACGGAAACTCTCCGGGAGGCGCCAGGCGCGCCTACAGCGCTGCCTGCAGCCAAAAGCAGCATCTGCAGATGCCGACACATCAACTTTGTAAAACTTAGCAAGGTGTGCACAGAAGTCCAAGTGGCAGCTTTGCACACCTGAGACACCGACGTTTGGTGTCGGAAAGCCCAGGAAGTGCTAATCGCCCTGGTGGAATGAGCCGTGACCGGAAAAGGGGTTTCTTGACCCCGAACCTCATACGCACAGGTCACAGTCTGTCTGATCCAATGCGAGATAGTGGCTGACGAGGCTGCCAGCCCTTTGCGCGGTCCATTCGCCACCACGAACAGCGTGTTCGACCTCTGGAAGGAGGCAGTGGTGGACAAATACACCCGCAAAGCCCTAACCACATCCAAGGATTGCAATGCAACCTCCCTAGGATGTGTTGGGCGCGGACACAAGGAAGAAAGGACAATGTCATCATTAATGTGAAAAGAGGAAACCACCTTCGGTAGAAACGAAGGAGATGGGTGCAGCACCGCCTTGTCGTTATGCAAGACCAAGTAGGGAGACTTACAAGACAACGCTGCCAACTCAGACACCCGCCTGGCGGATGTGATGGCCACCAAGAAGGTCACCTTTTGCGAGAGCAACTGCAAAGAAATGTCTCTGATCTTCTCATATGGCGGCTTCTACAGTACTGACAGTACCAGGTTCAGATCCCACGGCGCCAGGGGCGTCTGCACCTGAGGGGCCACATGACGTACCCCCTGTACAAACATACGGAGCAAGAGTGCGTCGCTAACGGGCGCTGAAAAAGAATCGCTAGGGCAGAAATCTGACCCTTGAGGGTACTCAATGCCAGTTTTTGATCCAGGCCTTGCTGAAGAAAGGCCAGCACACGAGCCACTGAGAAGGAACAGGGGTTCCAACCCCCAGCCTCGCACCAAGCAATATAAGCCTTCCAGGTGCGGTGATAAATCTTGTGTGACTTGGACTTACGTGCCTTAAGCATGGTGGGGATCACTGACTCAGAGACCCCCCTATCCCTCAGTACCTGGGATTCAATAGCCAGGCCATCAAAGCCAGCGAGTGAAAAGCAGGGTGCAAGGTGGGCCCCTGCGACAGCAGATCTTCGCGTAGCGGGAGCCGCCAGGGAACATCCGTTACCATCCATACCAAGTCAGCGTACCAAGGACACCGTGGCCAATCCGGAGCCACCAGGATAGCCGGAATCCCCTCCACTTCTATCCTGCGCAACAGGTGCAGAAGAAGCTTGAGAGGAGGGAAGGCGTAAAGGAGCTGGTACCGAGACCATAGAGCCACAAGAGCATCCGCCAACGGATTCCTTGCTATGCACACAAGGGTTCGCACCTTGCGATTGAACCGGGACGCCAGCAGGTCCACGTCTGGCGTGCCCCACCTCTGGCAGATCTGACGGAACACTTCTGGATGCAGGGACCACTCTCCTTGATCCAGAGTCTGGCGACTGAGAAAGTCCGCCTGACAATTCTCTACGCCCGGAATGTAAATGGCGGAGATGGCTGGCACATGAAGCTCTGCCCACCTCAAGATGAGGGCCGCTTCCGCGGCTGCTGCCACGCTCTTTGTGCCGCCCTGATGGTTTACATACGTCACCGCCGTGGTGTTGTCCGACTGCACCCGAACCGGTCGACCGTGCAACCTCTCTGACCAATGGGAGAGGCAGAGCTTGATCGCCCGCAGTTCCAGCACATTGATCGGAAGGCGGGACTCCTCCGAGGACCATCGGCCCTGGGCAGACAGCCGTCCCAGGACTCCCCCCCCCCCAGCCCGCTAGGCTGGCGTCCGTCGTGACAATCGACCATTCCAGGGGAAGGAACGACTTACCCAGACTCAACGCCGGTGCCCGCAGCCACCAGGCAAGAGCCCCCCTGGTCTGGTGATCCAACCT